>BQNB010027239.1:39262-57817 GCA_026074375.1 Tanacetum coccineum | reverse complement strand
TGCTCTTTTTCTCCTTTAAAAATCAACTTTTATGGTTTAGGTATCGAGAATATGATTTAGCACACTTAAAACTCGTTTTTGATTTTCTATTTATAAGGTCTAGAAGTCGGTTCGATACGGCGTATCCAAGGATTGTACACGGCGTATTGGGGATTTCTTGGAGTAGGGACCACGCTTGATATCTTCCAGAATATTCACATACTATATCTTGAATACAGCATATTGAGTATCTCTGGATACGTCGTATTGGGCTTTATTCCTCTGTGGTCTTTGGTGAGTACAGGCACAGATACGCTGTATCTTCCTTGATGGATACGACGTATTGGTCTTCAGAATAGTAATCTTCAAAATATCTTCATTTAAGCTCCAGAATGTGCGCCTTTTGCTAACTGTCACCAATTACTCCATAATTACCGCAATTCTTAAATATAAACAATTAAGTAACAATTCTTTACAATAACTATACAAAATGGGTTAATAACATAGGATAAATGACGCTATAAAATAGACGTTATTTGATGTCATCATTGATCCACTGTAAAAGCTCGTAGAGATAATTCTATTCATCATCGACTCTGGGTGCTCAAAGCACATGATGGGGAATCTCAAGCTTCTAATTAGTTTTGTGGAGAAATTTATGGGTACGATACGATTTGGCAATGATCAATTTGCATTAATTCTTGGATATGGAGATCTGGTTCAAGGCAATGTCATTATCAAAAGAGTTTACTACGTTAAAGGGTTGAACCACAATTTATTCTCTGTTGGTCAATTTTGCGATGCAGATTTAAAAGTTGTTTTTTAGAAATCTACATGCTATGTTCGTGATTTGAAAGGCAATGATCTTCTCATAGGATCTCATGGAATTGATCTTTATTCAATCACTCTTCAAGAAACAACTTCTCCCAAACTAATTTGCTTAATGGCTAAAGCTTCATCGTCTCAAGCATGGTTATGGCATCATCGTCTCTCACATTTGAATTTCGATACCATCAACTTGCTTTCAAAGAATGATATTGTGACTGGCCTTCCAAAGTTGAAATTCGTCAAAGATCATCTTTGTTCTTCTTGTGAGTTGGGAAAAGCAAAACGTAAGTCTTTCAAGAAAAAAACAACCCCAAGCTCAAAAAGACGGTTACAGCTTCTAGACATGGACTTATATGGTCCTATGAGGGTAGAAAGTATCAATGGTAAAAAATATGTTCTTGTAATTATCGATGACTACTCCAGATATACTTGGACTCACTTTTTAAGATTTGTTGAGGTGTCATTTTATACACTATTTCGGGGTCATTTAACCTCCTAAATCATGCAAATGTGCCCAGATTATGTGCTTAATGGTTTGTTTTTAGGTTTTTAGCACTTGGATGACATTTGGAGGAAATACACGTGACTTAGGCTCATTTGGAGAAGAAACAGACAAGATTACGGACCTACACCAACTATCTTAAAGAAAATCCAAACAGTGGCTGGAGACGGCGTCACAATTCCTTGCGACGGCGTCAGAAGATTCAAGGTGACGGGGTCAGGATTATCACGACGGCGTCAAGATTCTCACGATGGCGTTAGAACGAAGCCGACCTAAAGAAACCCTAAAAGATTCAAGATAAAGATGATCATTTAACGTGCGCGCGAAGTACCTGATATTGTTTTGATCATAACTCCTTCATACGAACTCGGATTCTGACGAATCAACAGCCTACACGATCGCAGCGAGAAAATCTGTTGATAAAATATAATGCCTAAAAACATTAATAATATTTTTTCACATCTTTACGTTCTTATAATTACAAAATATAAAAACGTTCAACGTAAAATTAAACGTAAACAAGTATTTAGTAGTAAATATTCATTTCAAACTTATATCACTCCAAGGTATGAATAAACAAATGCTTGATGCATTTTATGATCAAAAGAAACTTTTATAAAATGCTGTAAACTTTTTATAAACATCACAAAACATTTTTTTCATTTAAAAGAAATGTTTTATTCAAATTAACATTTTGAATTTCAAATTTTCGGACCTAAAAACGGTGCTAGAAAGGTCAGTAAACAACTCCCCGCCCATTGAATTGGACAAAAAGGCGTAGCGTCTGAATAAGGGGCACTCCCTTCATCCGCCGATCCCATTTCGCATTATACCATGCTTGCTAAATAGTTAAACCGTTTTGACAATGATCCCTCGGGTAAACACACCCCTCCGATCCAACTTTTACTCATATCTGGGTAGACATACCCATCAATCCAAAACTTAATGCCATATTATTAGCAACACTAAAGAGACCTAAGCGCTTACCATTAATCAAAGTACATAACACATAGAGCACATTTTGCGCATAATTTGGCGGCAATAGTTCCGCAAGAAAACATAAAAGATCAATAGAATTTATTCAAGCATCAAGGATTCAATACCCGTGCTTTTTAAAGACGGACATTTCAATTGTCCCTTATTGGATGATTATCACAATTGGTTCAATCCCAATACATCTTATCGGTCATCGGACATATAAACTAAATACGTCTAAACCACAATGGACATTCACTAGAAAATTTCTTCTAAATTCCCGACGTCATTCCCTTCGACTCGAGGCGTAAGCTATTATGATTGATCATCCCCTGAGGAAATGGTGACGAATATCGCCATTGAGTTCCATTAGGGTTCTCGATCTTCTCGCTCGACTTCGCGCCACAGAGGCATTACGTTCAAGGAGTAAGTACCACTACACCTAACTTTAAGTCAAGGGTCGCTTAGTGTTCTATACCAATCCTTGACGATCAAAATATATATATACATCACACAACAATACCACTAATTAAGTCAAGGCAACCACGCATATTCCTTAAGCAACTTATCCAAGCTCTAATTTTTATTCCTTTCGACTCAAGGTGTTGGCTACTTTGATTGATCCTCCAGAATGGTGACGGATGTCACCATCGAATTTTACTAGAGTTTTAATCATTTGCTCCTCTACCAGCATTTTGAGTCTCTTCGTCAAGGAGTAAGAGATACTACACCCAACCTTGAGTCAGGCGTCGCGTAGCTTTATATACCTGTCCTCAGCGATCAAGATACATTCGTTAAACAACATTACCACTACTTTCCATTTCGGGGAAATAAGTCTTCTTCATGGCCGTCGGTTGTTATAACCAAGGCAACACACACATTTGATGCAGGAGAAGTCTTCTCCATTTCACACATCTAATATCGGAGTTATCAAAACCCTGCTTTCATCTACTTTGGCTGTTTTATGACCCCAAGAAGACCTTTTCTCAGTGTCGGTATTCGGCCTCTTGGTATTCCATCATCTAACCAATCCTATCATTTATCTTATGACTTTCGGGTATGTCTACATGTCCATGAATGATGGCACTATATACCGTTACTAATCCTCGGAAATTTGTCGTTATACAGCAGGCGGATGTTCAATCCGACCTCACATTCAAGTCTTGCTACAACAAGCATCCGGTCCACACCTTAGGTGTCTTGACTCCATACTCGCTTACTAACACACCGTCCAAAATCAATTCTCGACAACCAATCTCTACAAAAAACTACCAATCTATTTCGCAACGACCTAAATCTTGCTCTTATCTAGACATGCTCATTTCGAACAATACCATTGGCATTTTTCTACGGAACGACTCGGTCACCATGAATAACATGAGACTCTCTCCATGTAGTCAAATAAGATTACTTGCATAAGGGTCCAAAATTTAGGGCAAAACATTTTTCTTTTTCAAAGAGTCCAACTCGATTATTTATCCAAAAATTTTGACATTTTTAAAGGTGACGATTAATCCGATTAAAATTTCTTCCAAACGGTTAAATCAAAGTGGAATTCTAATTTGAAAATCACCATCATCATTTTAGTTGGGGTTGCATAAATATTTTCAAATGATTTGAAATAGGCAAAATTTATAGAATAACATTTTTTTTATAAGCGTTTAAAATGATTCATGGGTCAAAATCATTGATTTGTAAAATGTCATCATGTTGATTTAAAGTTAAAGGTCATAACAAGTATAAGGAATATCCAAACTAAGGGTAAACGAAGAAGATACACGCGCATAAGAGTGCTAGCGGGAACTGCTACACTCTCCTAAAAATCCGGATCATACCGAAACAGGATGAAATCCAGGGTGACAATGGCATCCTAGCCTAAACCACCCATGTTACTCGAACATCACATACATAGCCCTTATAGAGCTCTAAATCAAAACCATGACTAAAGAAAGCACAATCACAACACCGGTGATACGATAAAAATTTTGAGGTAACAATGACCTCAAACCAATAAACCTTTAGCTTCTTGATTATTTTCTGGATTTTACCTCCTCATTACTTTCAGCGTATCTCCTAAATTGTGAGTCCACAAAGCTTAGAACAACCGCTCAAGTCTAAGTTTGTTCAATATTTGAACCTCCAGTTTCACATATTCAGGTGTTGCCATATAAATTCTTGGACTTATTACTCATTCAAATTCTTGTCTCAATTTTCGACTAGTTTTGCCGTTTCGGCGATAACTCATTTGTCGAGTGTCAATACAACTCCATCCGAATTCCTACATGTACCTAGGATGTTTCTCTATCTCCTAGTCAAATTTTCCTAGGTCTTTATATAAAAAATATATTTTAAAACACTCCCAACAAGCTGCTAATCAAAAGTAGTCTCTACGAAATTACGATAAATCTTTGTAGCTTACGGAAGCGATCCAAATCTGAAACCTATGGATATTATCGATGTGAGCCCAATTGAAGGTAATATACCTATGAGTCCTCTACAGGTACCATAATCTCCTTTTGAATGGTTAATGCAAAAACATCGACTTAACCAACATTCCCTCTCTTAGGCTTTCTCATTCCTCTACCTCATCTACCAACTCGTCCACCCGTTCCCCTCCTTGTGATGCGCCAATAAGCCGGCCAGCACTTCGGCGGCATTATTTATACGAGGGAGAACATGGGCGACGTTTGGTACGAGGGTTGGCTAATATATATAAGGGCCATAAAACATGAAAATCACATAATCATGCTCTCGGAGCAAAACCAAAGGTAAAAATCTCAAACCCGGCTTGTAATTACCCAATACTTAGGAATTTTCACCAAACCAACTAAGACACAAACAACACTAGATACATACCACAACAATACTCTAATACGATCCCATGGTGTCAACACTAATTTGAGCGAGCAGGATGACGTAAGTATATGTAAGTCGCGATACATTTATAATTACGTTGGCCACCATATTTATAACCGTATCTCGTCCCCATGCATACCTAGTACCAAAACCCGTACATCTCAGTGACTGACTTTACTACTATCATACAACGCGAACATGTACAAGCAATCAAAACAGCATACCACATACATAGATCTACAACCCAGGATACTTTATAGAATCCTTCAGGTCGAAATCATTTCAGAAAACAACAAACAACCTATTGGTCTGAAAGAGTCTTCTAAACCCAATTTAAATCCAACCAAATATCATTTTAATTCATCCAAACCCTAATACAAAGCCGTGACTAATTTTTTTTGGCACACTTTTAAACACAAAGCATAGGGGTTTCCAGAATTCAACCTTTAAGACTTACTAGGTAGAGGCCTATGCAAGGGAATCGAAACACAACACGACAACTTTATTTGAAAGTTCCAAAAAATAGACGTTCCCAAACGACTCATAACGTGGGAAAATCGAACACACCATCGGGAGATATTGTCGCGTCCATAATGCTCATATTAGCAACGGTCGCATATATTAATTAAACATATACGAAATTATACTTATCATAAAACAAAGATGCATCCATCAAGTAGCATCAATACTCATCAAAATTAAACTCTTCGCAAGTAGCGAATATCAAAATACATATACATATCAGTTCATCATGGAAAGAATGCCGTATATATATACATATTATTCATACCAAGTGCTACCCACCTTTTTACGCACATAGAATGCAATTAAAAGAATCGCACCAGGCATCTAAGGATCGGGAACAACGCGCGCGCGGATATCGGACAACGGTGAAAGACTCGTAAAAACTTTTCGAAAAACTATTATAGTCCAGGTTTTGAAAACGACCTAGTTCGCTATAACCAGTGCGCTGATACCATTTTATAACACCCCCTAATTTACAACGCACGAAATATCACTTTGGGGTGCTACTTCATAATACATGCACACGGGTCACAGTAAACAACTTCAAAAGAGACGTTTATAAACAAAATCACATTCGATTTATTTAAAAAGATCAGAGTTACAAGGTCCCAAACCAGTTTAAAAAAAATGTCTAGTGAGTCACATCATGACTCGTTTTCTTAAGATTTCCTTTATCGAATGTAAAAAATTTCACCGAGTTCCAATCCTTGATATTCGCGTTCCATCCCATCCAAGTCATCACAAGCACCTAAACCTGAGATACATGGTTAAAAACGTCAACACAATGGTTGAGTGAATTCATAGAGTTTTCAAGTCCATTTATAGCATATATTTGGTTTACCACAAAACAATTTTATACCTATACGCAGTTTGGTTCTCAACCAAAACATGTATGACTTGCTAGTAGGTAGCACACCACATTTCAATTTCATGAGCCGTGTACCGAACTTAACAAAATTATCATTGTAGATATATAATGAAAGGGTGTATGTACACACCCATTTCTCATTACAAAATGTCCGTTACAGGGTGCTCACCTTCGGAATCATACCCCGGACAGGGTTGTCAAACCCAATAGATCTATTTAATGCATTCAGCGTTTACCTCCTTGGTAATTAACGAGTACATAGTCAAAGGCATAAACTCATGACAATGAAATCACATTATCATTTCAAAACACTTGCGTTCTATTGTTAGAACAATACCCCCCCCCCCTCAACATTCAAGCATGTATTATAATCAAATTTATGCTCAATTTATAAAAAAGCAACAACATGTGTTTAAACTACTTGCGTTTCACTTTTCAGAACAAGCAACAACAAGTACACATAATGTTACTTGTGTTCTATTTTTCAAAACATGCATGTATCCCCCTCGCGGGTTTATAAAACATTCAAAGCATTTAAAAGCGAGGCTATGAACTCACCTTTATCGAAGACCACGACCAATAATCAATCAATCATGAAACGTCACCGATAGCGAACTCGACCGCGACCTATATTTATGCCGCTCGGTTAATATATAATAAAGTACGATCGAATGATGCGCACATCGCAACGATAGAAATCGTATTAAATACACACGTGATGAGAAATCCTCTTGCGCGACCTAGATCCTAACACCTAGTATACTTTAGATACTATCTTTCTTTCAAACATAAGTTGTATCATTATATTGAAAACTTTCTATTTTCGGAAACTTTCTATTTTTAGAAACGTCATCGTTCATTAAAGTCGTCAAACCGCAAAATATCATGATCATAATAATAATAGTGCTTATTATCTTTATAAAATCCAACAAGTCTCATATTTAACCCAATTGACTTTTAAAAGTCAACGTTTGACTTTTTTTAATATACATTTTTCCTTAAATCCGACCCGTCCAAAACGACCCGCTAGATCACATTTTCACGACTCAGACTCTAAAGCACATTTATGTAAAACGACGTTTCAGACAACTTTTTAGTTTTAGCCGAGACCCGAAACTCGAAGGAAAATAATGAAAATGCCCGTGCAAGTTTATGCCAACAACTAACATCCTTTTTAATAAAATGTTGAATTTTAACTTCAGTTTTTGACCCGTTGTTATACATTTTTAAGACTAACAAGCCTCGCGGCAAAGTAAAACGACATTCCGAACAACTTTTGTGTTTCGCTGAAAGGCCAAAACGGGCTCAAAAGTGGTCGACATGACATTTAAAAATCTGGTCAGATTTGAAAATAGCTAATAGGTGATTGTGTACATATCTATTTTTCCAAACTTCGATCGGCCATAAAAACTTCGTTATTTGGAGTTACGGGACGTTCGAATTATCGAAACGTTCATAAAAATAAGCTCTATCATATTTCTAAATCAAAAATTAGTTTTAGGATTTCTCGACCCTCGAAATCCATGCCCAACTTTTTGCTCGAAATTGGCACTTCCGCAACCCATTAAAACATTATTTTTGCTTCTTAACAATTTCAAAAATACGCCTAGCTAACCTATCTCTGTCAACTAATCAACCCATTCACTAATGGATCCATAACACGCATTATCAAAAATACAAGATCGAACAAAATACGCTTTTAATGTAACTCAAAATACTTACAACGAGCCAAGAGGGCGAGAACAAAATCGGCATACACTCGTTCCCCTCGTTTTCCGAATCGGGCGCAAATACCAAACCCAAACCGGACCTTTTCCAACCCAACTAGCTTCAATAATACACTTATCTAGCTCTTTTATTCCCACTTTTCAAACGAAATTGCTTGAATCAAGCCCAAACTCTAACTACCAAAATACCCATTGCATGTTTCGTTTCTTTCGTGGGATATGTAGGAAATGATGAGAGGATTAATATTTTGAAGTCGGATCGTATTGCATGTCAAAATTCCGGTGACGGTGGTGGTTTATGGTGGCCGATGGTCGGACGTGGGGAGGGGAGAGGAGACAAGAGAGTGTGTGTTTTTAGTAGAAATAAAATGAAGTATGTGAAGTATAATTTCCTTTTATACTTGCACCACTTAAGAAATTGGCAAATATGGTCCTCCTCTCCTTTCTAGTTTTGATTCTTGACACGCCTATGTTTTACTTAAATAAAAACCGACAATCATGGCTCGGGTTTACGCTTGCGAGACAATTTTTATTTCCGTCGCACTTTACTTTGGTTGAAAACATTTAATAAAATGTTAAATCACGTAGAATCAAAACTCTTGACACGATTTTTACAAAATGTGGGGAAAAGCCATAAAACACCAAAGTTAAAATATTCACGCTCTCGGAGCAAAATATAAAATTTTCTCAAACGCTTTAAACAAATAGAAATTCGAAACACGGCTTGCGAAATAGCCAAAAATAACAATTTTTATCAAATCGCCCTGAACGAAAAACGATTATTCAAACTTCTTCGTAGAAAATAAATAACGGCTCGAGATAATCGTCGGCCTAAAAATCAAGTTGTTACAGAAGGAACCAATGAAACGTACCAATATCCAAAGAAGCAAATCCGAACAACTAATGTATATGAAGACGCTTAATGGGAAAGATAGATCATCCGTACTGACATGGTACGAACAAGGAATGCTAAAATGAGAGTTAGATATCTAAACGAATAATCGAGTAGACGAACAAACTTAATAATAATAATAATAGTAATAACATGTATCCGGGGTATCTGCAAACGTTAGATAGAAGGGAAACTTACTAACTATGTAACTATTCATAATACATCCTCACATAATACAACATCTTTCACTACCACCTAACAAGAAAACACCGATCAATGCAATCATGGTCACAAGTTCACGTGTGTGATGTCTTTAAAATTATGTTGGTGACCCATAATTATAATTGCATCCTTTCACATATGTACTTACTTCCAAGACTCTACATCTTAATGATAACGCACATATATATACATATACCACATTGCACATCTTACTTGACTCAACAAAATGATGCTCCATCAAAGCAATATTTATTTATATAAAGATAAAATTGAAAACTATAGAAAGAAAACAAAGGTCTTGAAGTGCCCAAAAATATGTAATATCCGAAAGAGATCATTGACAACAACGTGTCAAGGTAAAAGACGGGATAAACTTATGTTGGGCCTCGCTTATCTTTGCTTTCATAAGAGTCACCCGACTCCGCGGGTCTAGGCCTGCTACGAGCATCCGACATGAGATCTGAGTCAGCCTCTTTCTTTAACTCTTCTAACTATCCTTCCTCCTTCGGTTCCTCGAGAGGCTCCTCTTTAATTGGCTCATCTTTTGGATCTTCCAATATTGAGTAGCCCGTAGGTCAAAATAAAACTTAGAAAAAAGGAAGAAAACAAAACGCCTAGATAGCTAAACACATAGATCATGTTATGCAGCTATATGAAGGACTCCTAGGTTATAGTCTAGGTCAAACCACCTACTTCTCTATAACCAATGGCTTTGATACCAATCTGTCACACCCCGCCAAGGCGGAATCACGAGGCATAACAAGATAGGCATCATCACAAAACATTAATGTCAACAATAAAGAATGTCTAAAATACATTATATTAAAAACAAAGTGTTATGACGATACCTAACACAAGAGGGGTCTTGTATTGAGGTTAATCGCACACACAATACATAGACATAGAAAATAAATCCAAACTAAACATTACAACAAATTAAAATTTCCAAAGTACAAAAATATGAAATGAATACTCCAGAAAAGAATGCTCTATAATGCAATTCCTAAGGTCTCTCTAACCATGAATCTTAACATCCTTAACTTCACTATGCTCACCTAAAAATGATACTTTAAAATGTCAACATAATATTGGTGAGATTCATAGGTTTAAAGGAAAACACTTACTCTTGCTGTGATTCAAAAACATTAGGACATACTATAGTACTATACACATATGCAAGCAATTAATATCACATAAACAAGGTACACACTTAGGCTTAGATTAGCACTGACATCAAACCAAGCTCACCTAAATGAATCAACAACTTATACACATCATATGGGTAGGTGTACCCCTCTGACCCATACATCCAATATTAGGTAGGCGTACCCCTCCGATTAATAAACTCATAACACATAAGAAATAATACCAAGTAATGTCCAAAACAACCAAAAAACATTTATCACAGCACTTAAAAAACATTTCAAAACACATTTAATATCATTTTCACCCAAATAAAACATAGAAAAGAGCCAACAAAAACACACCTCAATCTATACGAACGCCATGCCATATTCACCTAAGGAACAATTTCTCCAAGCAAAACTCTACACACATACGACTATTCGAATGAATTCATGATCAAGGCTTTATGGACCTAGCTCATGTAACCTTATAATTGATGGACTTCTAATGTCTATACTATGCTTATAAACATTAAACCATACCACCCATGAATTAATTATACTCTAAACATCTTTTATCCTTCAATTCATGCTTTCCCGTTTTTGGCTGATTTTTATGGTAACTTAACGAATTTTTATAAATACTTAATGACCTTAATAAATTCACATACTTCATATTCTGTGAGCTCAACATGTTATAGTATTACCCTTTTTTCCCATAATTATTTAGTAAGCGTTACTATTTTCTAAAAATCCAACAACACAAAATGTCTGGAAACAGATCAGATTTAACCACCCAGAAGTATGGCTTGACCAGACCCATTTAGACCTTTTATAAAAATCTAAATTTTTTTTTGTAAAATCCTAGACATCATAAACTTAATAAATTAGCAACCCCATCAATTAAAGAGATGTTTTGATATGGTTCTTGATCTCACAAAAACAATACAAAATATGTCCCAAAAACTCAGATTCGACAACGTATCTTGTAAAATTGTTTTGACTTACTTCCACTTACTATAAATTCACGAAACCACCAAGGTTAGAAAGTATACTCAATTTAGTTAATTTTAGTCTCAATAAAACCAATAAAACCCATCCGTATGACCGAGTTATGACACTTACAAGTTGTCCTAAAAATCTGCCCAGTTTTAATTCCGAATTTAACAACAAAAGACACTAACTAACGCATCTAAACGTATTAATTTACCCCTAAATTGATTATACACAGATCAAAAATAAACATGTTTACTGAATTTTTATAAAACCCTAATTCCACCAATTAAAAAGTTACAATTATTGAATTAAAGAAAATTGATTTAAAAGATCATACCTAAAACCTTTAACCGCGAAACACACGATTCTACACCTTAGAATTTCTTGAAATATTTTTGATGATCTTCCTTTGTTTCTTGATGGCTGGTCGATTACAAGGGAGAGGAGAGGGGAAAAGTGATTTAGGGTGTAGGGTTATGGGTGTATTTATACTAGTTTTTAGATAATAACAAAAATATTTGTTTCCTAATCAAACTTGATCTTCTCCCCTCCTTTTCCTTTACTCTAGCCGATCTAAACACCCCTAAAATATATATTTTCTTTATTTTTGGTATATATATTTATATTTATCATATTTTTATTTTTTTATTACATATTTACTTGAAAACACTTAAATAATAACACTAAATTTCAAACTAGAAAATATTTATTTTATATATATTTTTTCTCAAATATTCTTATTTCTCACTATATAATTAAATTTTAGAATCCAAATCCATTAAAAATGTTGAATCAAAACTAACGATGCTTACTTTTATAAATTATTTCCAAATGCTACGAACTTCGAAATGACTAACGAATGACTATGTCAAAAATCATCATTTCTAACAAAATAAAATGACTAAATATCTAAATTGAAACTTCTCACATATCAATTGCAACTCATATACCTTATCACATAATATTAAATGAACTAATTGAATCTTTCGCACTAACTCAACTCACATAACATCTAGTTAGACTAACGCTATTGGTTAAACTAACCTGGTTTGATCACGGGTGTCATAATTTAGTGTTTTGATTTGTTTATATCGATTGTTTACTCTTTCGTTGCATGTTGATTATATTTATCATGCCATACCCGTTTACGTGCTTGATTATGTTTTTAATTATCATTCAACCGGATCTAGGATTATAACTAAAGAGCTGTAACTTAATCGTTATTTGGCCTCTAGGCTAGAGTCTGAGATAGAGACTACATACAGCTTATCTATATAACTAGATCAATAGAACTACAAATAAAATCACATTTCTACTTTGGGTTAAGTGAATGATAGACTAAGGTATCTTAGGACTATAAATAACGTTTTGTTTTCTTTGCTAGTTAAGTGGATTGTAGGTCATAAGTTGGTAAATCCTCGATTAGCTAGGTTTTAATATTGTCACCTAGATAGATTATAATCGACGGTGTAAACTTTATGCGGGTTTGGTTGATTGTGACATGATTAACCATTATATAAACCTAGAGTTTAGGGAGAATTACCACCTAGATTTGGAATGATATACCACCAACGAAAGTAGTACAATCATTGCACACATAGACAATTCATACATTTTATTCAAATAAACTTGGTTAATACATTTTCCTTACATAAGTGCTTTACCTCTTCTTTATCGTTTGTTTATTTTCTTGTGTGTGTTACTTGTCTCATTTATCAATTTATTAGTTTAGATTAAACCAAAACTCATGCCAGTCTCTCAGGCTGAACCCTATATTTGAGTTAGTTTAGGTTTAATTAGGATTAATTAGGTTTAACATAGATAATTGGAATATTAGTAGATTAAATATTAACGCTCACTCTTAGTGATCGACACCCTACTTACCAACGAACCTAAAATATTAAGACTAGTTAATTTAATTACCTATACTAAACGACACATTAATAATACTTGAAGTACGATGGAGGACTGAATGCGTACAAGTCATAAAGTCTCCCTATGCTTATATATACAAGACGACTAGAATTGATTTTATTCATTCTTTTGGTTCGTAGGTTCAGTCGACGACATGAAGAGAGAAAGGGGCGAGACAATTTGGTATAGGGGCACGCCCTTCGGGGTTTGCCATGTTATTCGACTAGTGGATTGATAGCATTATTAGCATAATTTGTACATGATACTTCAACCTTTTAAGTTAAATTTTATTTAATTTGTTGATAGAAATAATGCCTAAAAACGTTATTAATATTTTTCGACCTCTCTACGTTTTGATAATCACAAAATGTAAAATTTAGTTTTTTGTATTCTTTTTCTTCTGAACTTATCCTACTGACGATTTTCTGATTCTTTTGAGTAGCTAGTGTCACACCCCGCCAAGGCGGAAACGCGAGGCGTAACATCATGGATATCATCACAACACAATCGGCTTTTGTATTTTAAGAGATTTCTACTATGCCAATAAATAGCAAGTATAGGAAAACAATAGTGTCATAACAATACCCATAAAACTAATCCAAATCAAAAGGCGTCTTTATTGATGAAACGAAAGTTTTCGCCAATCAGAAAGACATGCAACAAGTATCCATAATTCAAACAATGCAATATTTAAGACATAAAAGCAATAAACTCCTTTTATGGACATCCTATGGGCTCTCTTTCTAGCCACTTCTCTTCTATCTTTATTCCCATGATGACTCACCCGTAATATGATGCTTAAAAGTCACATAATGTTGGTGTGAGTCATAGTGTTTAAGACACGCCTAATAACTCGCTTTTAAAATCAATATGATAAATATAACATAGCATAGCAGACATTACAAACGAACGTATCATACAAGCTAACATGAATCCATCACCCCACATTGAGACGTCACGCTCAAACATCACAAACATATCTCATATCCATAACATTGTGGACGATCTCGCTCACTATTAACAGATCCACAACATGAGATGATCACGCTCACTCTCTTAACAATCCATTCATGCCTTGAGACGGTCACGCTCAAGCACAACAATCCATTTCACATTAGCAAGTAGCACATAACATACAATAGTCTCGTATAGCCCATGCCTCATTTAAAACACATTATCACAGTAACTAAAACGTTTAAACTTATAGCATCATTTTCATCCCAAGAAAACATAAGAAAAAGGGGCTATGAAACTCACCTGGTGCTAACGCAATTCCCAAAATCCTCCCACACAGCTAAACAACAAAATAACACGTGTTAACGTATAACGCCAAAAGCTTAAGCACATGGAACAATCATATGATGGATGTATAAGGTGTTTATTTACCCTCATGGGTCATCCCGACACCATGCCCAACATTTACCAATTCGTTTACACACTTTTTCAATGTTCACTTTACCATTTTCTAAACCACACCTACTGACCTTTATAAATTTTACCAAAAATCACCGGTTCAATATCATGAGTTTACTATCTCCATGATTTTTCCACTAATTTATTTCCCTTCTTAAGTGCCCCAAATAAAATCAAACTTTTAACTACTCAGTTTCGGATCTGAACGAACACTAAAAAGTTTGGACCTAAAAACCATACTTAGACTCCAAATCAGAAGCTCTCCTTTGGGGGATTTTTAATAGACACATAGAACTAAACTCCTGTAGATTGGCTAATCCTAATTCAAATTTTAAGTGGGGGTTTTACACCCCGTAACCTGACTTAAATCTGACCCGAATTTACTGCTTTGACAACTTTTCTTGTAACCAACATTTGAATGACTTCCCGACCTTAAAAACTTTCGAGGCCGGATGTTCTGGAAACTAGACTCTCTGAGCTACAACCTAGGCTCAAGAATCATATCAATTCATGCCTTTATCACCTAGATATCATCAAAACAACACAGCCCTAAATTCTGCCAAACCCTAATTCAAGTTTTAACGCGAATTAAACCTAACCAATTACACCCATAAGCTTTCTATTAAACTCCACTACTTTCTTTATAAAACAACATGTTTATTATATCATTAATTATCGATGTTTGAACCCTAATTATCCTATAATAATATTATTACATGATTTAATTGATAACCTAATTATCAAAGTTAATTTGAAAATACCTTATCTTGAATCTTGACAGCAATTCACTAGCTTGATCTTGAATAAATAAAATCTTTTTTTTCTCTCTGCTCTTGAGTTCGATCGGTTAAAAAATATGGGGGTTATGAGTTTGTATTTATAGTGTGGAGATAAGGATCTAGATAATTACCAAATTAGAATCTTAATTATACTAAAATTAGTTTTTCCATTAATTAAAGTCCTACTAGGATTGGGCTTTATTCTATTCTTTTTTTTCTTTTTTTCTTTTTTTCTAAAATTCATATTTACTATTCATGTATAAAAAAATATTTTTTTATCTTTTATTAGTTAATTAATTACCTTCAATACCTTAAGTTTTTATAAAAACCTAAGCTAATTTGGTAAACCATTTTGCTTATAAACTACTTTCTAAAAATAACTTTTCATTTCCTAATTCACTTTCTATATATGGAAAGTTTACTACCAACTTCCATATTTCAACCACATTATTCCTTTCCCATATCACACACTTCCTATAAACGCTTAATCCTTAAAACCAAGTATTGACGTAGCAATGCATGCACACGTCTTTCATATCCATTATCACCACACGTGAACGAATGGAATACTTAACACCAAACTCAAACACACTCAAAATGATATGCCCATACACCTCAAAATGATATCAAGCACATAATTAACTCATTTAGCCCATATAAATTCACATAGCACAACACTTACACACATAAAAATGAACTCTTAGCTATTTCTAATGGTTTAAACTAACATGCTCAAATCACGGTTGTCACAAACTAACCCTGAATCATACAAAGATTCTGAAGCAGAATCCCTTACTCCTCTACCTTCCTTGAAAACTCTTCAGGGAGCTTCACCAAGCTCAGAGGTAGAGTCATTGACCTTTCAACCCCATTCTCTAAAAGAAAGACCATGCTTAGGTTTCATGAAACATACAAAGCCTAAAACACAAGATTCTTTAAACAAGAGTGTTTTAGGAATTGTCATTGTTAGTAAGACTGAGCCAACCACACATTCAGTTCCTACTAAAGTAAAAAACACTAAACATGAATCAAAGATAAATGAATTAACTAAACTTGTTTAGATGTTAATCAATTAAAAGGTCAATTCTGACCAAAAGACTCGTGAATCCAAATCATAGATTCAAAAGACTGAGTCATTCAAGTCAGTTGACTCATCAAAAACAAGTCAAGATTCTAAACCAAAAGTTCAAAACTCTGGCCCATCTAAATCACTCAGGCCAAAGCCTATTCAAAAACCACAACTTAAGTATGAACTCTATCACTATACCAATCACTTAACTGATGATTGCTATGGGATTCTCTACTGCATGATATGCAAAAGGGAGGATCATATGACCTCAGATCATGTAATGTATACTGCTTCACTAAAAAGGAGTGAAAATTACAAGGCTTAATCTTATCAATATGCATGTCCTTCTATGCAGATCTAAAAAGCTAAGGCAAATCCTTTCCCACCATGCACACATTGTGATTTTAATAATCATAGACCCGATGATTGTAGAAACTACCCTGATTGTGAAATTTGTGGAAGTTATGATCACTTTACCTCAGAACATAACCGTGTCATTCATATCAGAGGAGGAGTACTAGCTGAGTCCTCTCAGTCTAGTGAGTCTTCAATTGATGTTAAGTGTAATGCATGTGAAATCATTGTACACTTCACCACTGACTACAATGAATTTGATCACTTTAAAAGAGGTGAAAAAATTCAGGCTAAAAAGGCCAGAGAGCCCACTAAAAAGTGGGTTCACAAAAGAAACTAACACAAGTTTATTATTTGTGCAGAGACACATCATGGAGCCTATTTGGTACCTAGACAGTGGATGCTCAAGGTGTATGACTGGTGTCAAGAGTTATCTACACAAATGTGTAGAGCAACGAGGTCCTAATGTAGTGTTTGGTGATAACTCATCTTGTATTACTGAGGGATATGGTTTAATAAACTGTGGGGGTATTACTTTTACTAAAGTAGCTTTTATAAATAGTCTCAAGTACAATCTAATCAGCATCAGCCAACTTTGTGATGCTAAATACATTGTATAATTCGATGATAAGCAAGGAACAATATTTAATGCTAACAAAGAAATTGTCCTAATAGCACCTAGAAGAAATGATGTATATGTCCTTGACATGTCATCACTGACTCCAAATGGAGCCTGCTTCTTTGCTAAAGCCTTAGAAAGTGTAAACTGGCTTTGACACAAAAGGCTATCGCATCTCAATTTTCAGAACATTAATAAACTTGCAAAACAAAACAAGGTTCTTGGCCTTCCTTCACTTGTTTATTCAAAGGATAAACCATGCTTAGCATGTGAAAAAAGAAAGCATTAAAGAGCCTCATTCAAAACCAAACAAAACTTCTTAATCAAAAAGAAATACACCCTAGTCATTGTTGATGAGTACTCAAGGTACACATGGGTTTACTTTCTTAGGAAGAAGAGTCAGGCAGCTAAAATGATTATGTATTTTATCAGGATGGTGGAAAACCAAAATGATGTTAAAGTCAAACAAATCAGAATTGATAATGGGACTAAGTTTAAAAATTCCAAGCTTGAGAGTTTTTTGTGATGAGAAAGGAATTTATCAGAACTTCTCTTCTCCCTATACACCTGAACAAAATGGTGCAGCTAAAAGGAAGAATAGAACTCTCATTGAGGCTCCTAGAATAATGCTAAATGGCTCAGTACTCTCAAAGAATTTCTGGACTGAAGCAGTCAGAATTGCCTGTTACACTTATAATAGATCAATAATTGTCAAAAGACATGATAGGACTCCCTATGAGATATTAGAGAGAGAATTCCTGATATCAGCTACTTTCATGTGTTTGGATGTCTTGTGTTTATTTATAATCATAAGGATCATCTAGGCAAATTTGATGCAAAAGCTGATGATGGATACTTCTTAGAATACTCATTCAACTCTAAAGCCTTTAGAGTCTTTAACACAAGAAGACAA
>BQNB010027239.1:0-37115 GCA_026074375.1 Tanacetum coccineum | reverse complement strand
TATATATGTATATATATGGTTACAGACGTCTAATTTCAAACGTGATGACGATTTGTATATGTAAGCAATAATGATGCTCATAATTTGGATAAAAATATTTTATACTTATACCCTTTTACTGTGTTATCACAGGATGTCTACCTTAGTGTTTGTTGACCCGGAGAGTTCCACCCAGGATGACGGAGCTTAGAGCTCCCGAGTGCCCGTGCCACTTCCTGAGGATCCCTATGAGGCCATTAGGCAAGCTTATCTGGATGGGATGGACACTGAGTCCGAGCCTTTCGAGGACCCCATTGATACTGAGACACCTGAGTCACCCCTCACTATAGCATCAACTATACCACTATCTGAGAGTACCCCACCCGTTTTGGTTCCCATTCTCCGCAGGACCGCATGTATGGCTGTGTGCGTTCCACATGTGATGTCATCGGGCCTCTCTGCCGGTATGGCAGAGGTGGCAGCTATGTCTGAGTCCTCGTTCCATAAGAGGTTTCGGTCCTCTTACGAGAGTTCGCCATATGTGTCGCCACCAGACCTTCCTTCGCGGAAGCGTTATCGTGGTACGTCTGAGTTAGTAGAGGATAGTGATGATGAGGAGGATGAGGAGATAGAGGAGAGTATGGATTATGACAGTATGAGTGATTACGCAGAGGCCGAGGGTCCTACTGCAGAGGATGAGGATCCTAATGCGGAGGACAAGGGTCTTACTGTGGGGGTCGAGGGCCCCGGTATGGATGATAAGGGTTATTGTTTAGATGATGAGAGTCGTGGTATAGACTTGGTTTAGAGGAGGAGGAGGAGGAGGTTGTACCTGGGGGTCAGCAGCAGGCATCTCCGGTTGTAGGGACGACCAGGAGTGTGCCTTTAGGACTTAGATATGGAGCGTTGAGGAGCCGTGAGTTAGCATTAGAGGAGGGTGATGTATACAGTACATTTGAGGTCAGAACAGGTTTTGGACTGGCACCAGAGTCCGAGATACCTGAGAGGGTGTCAGCATTTAGACAACCCACACTTACCACATGGACAGACCCGGAGGACGGTATGATTTATATTGATATTCCTGATTACCCACCACCAGTACGGCCTGCACAAACACCACCTTCACCCGAGTGGACATCTAGTTCACTTCCCATTTCTCCATCACATTCTGGCATTCCATCACCTATTTCATCGCATATGGTACCTTTGACTGTACCATCTCCTGTAGCTATACCCGCTACAGCTGAGACTAAGGGATTTCTGAATGAGCTACGAGCTCAAGTCGAGATACAGGGGGGATTGATTAGTGATCATGCAGTACGATTAGAGAAGTTATCGCCTGCTCTGTTTGAGAGGTACGATAGGGACATAAGAGAGTTATTCACTTGGTCGGGGATAGTTAGGGATGAGATTTTCTCCTAGAGGTACTGGTTTAGGAGTTTAAAGTACGAGCAGGAGAGGGTCGCAGTGACATTCAGAGCGATATAGAGGCCAGTGTTATCCCTTGAGGCTTGGGCAGGTCAGACGGATGCCCAAAGAGCAGCCTTGTGGCATGACATCAGTGATGTGTAGGGAGAGAACCGAGATTTACGGTTATAGCTTGCTGAGGAGAGACGTGCACGATTAGAGTTAGCTGAGATTGTTGATGGTATGAGGAGAGGGCAGGAGCCTAGAGGAGGTACATAGGATATATGAGGTTTGGATTAGCAGTCTTGTGTATATCACTAAACCGGGTAGTATTGGTTAGTGACGGTTATGATTACGAAAGTTTATTTTTTTTGCAATGGTGGTTATGGCGGATTACTCTAGTTTCTAGGTGATTTGTATTTAAGCCGTTTCGAATTAGTGATGGAATTTTTTTTGATCTTCGTGGATAGCAATGTTTTGTGTTGTTTCGTGTTACTTTGAGAGCGCAGTTTTGCCCGTGTGTGAGTGCGTTGCGTCTGGTTGCTCGTGGTAGAGCGGATACCTACACCTTTATTAGGTGGTGGCGTGTGATGTATTTAGTATATTCTGTAAGCTTGAAATGTATTCTGGCTGACCGATTTTACCATCTGTTAGGGGATATTGTAGGAAGGTATTAAATCGTGGATGGTCGCGGAAAGTATTGGAAAGAGTTATTGTGATCGGTTTGGAAACCTGATCATACGTTTGACTGTGTGAGTTTTGAGAGGTAATTTGACCTACCTAAGTGAGGTGAGAATTAAGACACCTGTTGAGTATGATTGACTTGGAAAAGTTTTAAGCATGTGAAGATGTGGTATAGATTTTGGAACGGCCTTCCTAGGATGGGTAGAGCCGAGATGGTTGACCAAGCAAGGTTTGCTTGGGGATTTCTGAGTGTGTAAGTATTGGTATAGTAGAGTGTGAGTCGTGTTGTGTAGGACCTATACCCCGTGGGGTTAGTCCCGTTGGTTGGATAATTAGAAAGATTTGGCAATGCCAATTCTGATAGAGTTGCCATCACGTCGAGGACGGGATCATATCCTGACACCCGACTGAGGCAGTGAGACCTAAAATGGAGAAATTATGAAGCTAAGAGGTAATATGAGAAATTATCGTGATGTTGTGAGCAGATATGAATTGACCGTGAGAAAGTATAGGACTGGACTGTGGAAAGACTTAGTCTTTAGGGGGATCGTAAGAAACCTCGTTTGAAAAGACTAAACCTTAGTGATTGATGTGATCCTTTGATGAATGGAATTTCCTGTTAATGACGTGAGTTGATGATTTGAGATTGAATTTCGGGGCGAAATTCCTTTAAGGGGGTGAGACTGTGATAACCGGTAATATTTTTCAGGGCTAAGTATTATAAAATATTATAGTTTTGTATGTTGGAGTCTTTCGATCTTGTCAGTTTTCCTGATGAAAGCTGAAAAGTTGACTTCTGTTGTCTATTTTGCGTATAAGCGGTTTCGGTTTAATCGGGAATTTGATGAAGTGTGGAGTTCGTAAATGAATCAATTATGATTCGTTTTCCTGTTTTAGAGTGGTTTTGAGGTTTTCAGTGCTTTCCGGGAAGTTTTCCCGTGTTTAGCGAAAAATCGTCACGCAGCGCGTACCGGCACGACAGTTAATTAAGTATGGAGATTTATGAGGTTGGAAATGTGTTAATGGGTTTATTTATTTAATAAATTCATAATAATGAAATAACGTCGATTTAAATTGTAAATCGTAAGTGTGAGATTTGAAAGTTATCAGAAAAAACAGTTGTTTTCGTGAATTTCGGTAAAAGACTGTAACAGTCGTAAAAATGTGAAATTTTGGGTGAATATAAGTTTCCAAGCTATATTTTGTGGTTTGAAGTGTTTTTAAATGGATGAGCAAGGTTCGGTTGAGTTTTGTCAAAAATTTATGGTTTCGGTCCGGAGTCGGTCGTTAACGGCTCAAATGGATTTTTATACCTATTTAAGGTGATAAGTGTCGTATGAATAATCCAGGTTTATGGAAAAATGATTTTAAACGCAATGGAAGTGATAACTATGTTTGGGTGACGTTTTAAATAGATGAAAAATTAGCTTTTAAGTGATCCTGACACAAAAAGAAAGACCCGAGACCCTCCTTGGATCCCATTTTGGACTACTAGGGGATAAGGGGAGAAGATGGCTAAAATTTTGCTACGATGTCTCACCTAGTATCATAATATACCTCCACCACCTGAACCATTTCACATACATGCATCATTTTGAAATCAAAACAAAAAAATATCTCTCTTTATCTCTTTTTCTCTATATCCGGCCGAACCACAAAGGAGAAGAAAAGAAAAGATTTTGACGATTTTGCCAAGAACACGGGTTAAGATTTTATTATTAGGTTGTTAGCTAGTAGTTCGGGTTGAAGAAACAAGGTTTTTAGTTTTATTCGCTCGTCTCGATCGAACCAAGCTCATCAAACAAGTAAGTTTTTATAATTTAAGTTGTACTTTTGTGATTATGGTTATGTCTAGACGCTAGTTGTATAAGTTGATCGCCAAAAAAGATCAAAAATTGAAATAAAAAATATAAAAAGGGGTGTTTATGCGTCGGTTTAAGAAGGAAAGGAAGAAAAGGTTTTAAAGTTTAAATAAAATGGTTGTTGTGGTAAATTTTTGTTTTATAAAAATGCTTATAAAAGCTTATTTGGAAGTTTTGCTTATTTAATAAGCTAGGATATAGCTTATTTGGGCTTATATGATTTTGGTATGGGATGTTTTGTTGGACCGGCCCAACAAGGGTGCGTTCGATTTGTTTCTAGCCCAATAAAGGTGCGTCCGATTTGTTTCTAGCCCGACAAGGGTTCTTTTGGTTGGTCTCGGCCCAACAAGGGTCCGTTTGGTTTTGGTTTGGGTGCCACAATGGGCTCGGCCCATTTGACTTTGGCTTATTATTTTCGCTTATTGAATTTGGCTTATATTAAGCTTATAGCTTAATGGATTTTGACTTATTCGGTTTTAGCTTATTTTGGTTTCAGCTTATTTGAGCTTATATATATGCGGCTTATTTTGAAGCTTATGGCTTAATTAGTTTTGGATTTATTTATATAATGAGTTTATAACTTATTGTTCTGGCTTAATGAGCCCCGGATTATGGGATTTTGATTTATATTTGATGTAACTCAATGGGCTTAAGGTCTATTGGGGTTGAATTGTATTTTGGAGAATTATGAAAAGAAGTATGAAATAAGTTTCGCTATCGGGCTAAGTATTTTAGACCATGATGAACCATATGACCCAGTAACAAGTAAATGAGTTTGTGGACTTTTATAAATGAACTAAAGAAAATTATGTTGGACTAAGAGTAAGATTGTTGTTGTACTTGTCGACTGTGAAGAGGTTATTTTGCCATGGTTTAATAAATCATGTCAATGGTATTGATATTGTGTTTGTCGGAAAATGTCGGATTTGTGAAAATTGTTTTGGATTAAGGTTTAATACCTTGGAAAGGTCATAAAGGCGTGCGGGTCATGCCGAATTTATGTGTTGTATGATTATTGGAGCGGATGGGTACTGATATGTGAATATTATGTGTTGTATGATTGTTTGGATCGGATGGGTACACCTACCCAGTATTTGTGATATTATTGGATCGGATGGGTACGCCTACCCAGTATTTGTGTGATTATTGGAGCGGATGGGTACGCCTACCCAGGTTTGTGTGTGGTCTTGCCCTAATTTTAGTGCTCCAGCTGGTAGGCCCTTTAGGTGCGTAAGTGACATATGGTTATTGATTAGCGGTGATGCTAAGGTTGTTTGCATATATTCACTGTCATATAGCACTATTGTCCACTGTTTGTTTTTTTTTTTTTTTGTTTTTTTTTGTTTTTGTTTTTTTTGTTTTTTTTTGTTTTTTTTTTTTTTTTTTTTGCTTTTTTGTTTTTTTTTTTTTTTTTGATTTTTTTTTGTTTTTTGTTTTTCTTTTATTTTTTTGATTGAATTTTTTGATTTTTTTTTATTTTTACATTTTTTTTTTTTTTTTTATTTTTTTGTTTTGTTTGATTTTTGATTTTTTTTTTGATTTTGATTTTTTGTTTTGTTTATTTTTGTTTTTTTTGTGTTTCTTTTTTTTTTTTTTTTTATGTTGTTTTTAGTTGTGTTTGTTTGTGTCTTTTTTTATTTTTTTTGTTTGTTTTTTTTTTGTATTTTTCTTTTTTTTTTTGGTTGTTACTTTTGTTTTTTGTTTTTTTTTTTTTTTGATGAATTTTTTTTTTTTTGTTTGTTTTTTTTGTTTTTTTGTTTTTTTTTTTTTTTTTTTATTTTTAAATTTTTTTTTGTTTTTTTTTTTTTTGTGTATTTTTTTTTTTGTTTGTGTTTTGTTTTTTTTTTTTTGTTTTTGTGTTTTTTTTTAGTTGTGTTTTTTTTTTTTGAATTTTGTGATGTTTTTTTTTGTTTTTTTTTTTTTTTGTTTTTGTTTTTTTTTGTGTTTTTTTTTTTTTTGTTTTTTTTTTTTTTTTTTTTTTTTTATTTTTTTGTTTTGTTTGATTTTATTTTTTTTTATTTTTTTGTTTTTTTTTTTTTTTTTTTTTTTTTTTTTTTTTTTTTTTTTGTATTGTGGTTTTTTTTTTTGTTTTGTTTGATTTTTTGATATTTGTTGTTTTTGATGTTTTTTTGATTTTTTTTGAACGTTTTTTTTTTTTTTGTTGATTTTTTTTTTTGTTTTTGATTTTGATTTTTTTTTATTTTTTTTTTTGTGTTTTTTTTTGGATTTTTTTTTTTGTTGCTTTTTGAATTTGTTTTTTTTTGTTTGTTTGTTGTTTTTTGTTTTTTTTTTGATTTTTTTTTTTTTTTTTTTTGTGTTATTTTTGTTTGGTTTTGTTGTTTTATTTGTTTGTTGACTTTTTGATTGTTTGATTTTGATTTTTGTTTTTGTTGTTTTTGTTGAATTGTTTTTGTTTTTTTGAATCTTTTTGATTTTTTTTTTTTTTTTTTTTTTTTTTTTTTTTTTTTTGATTTTTTTTTTGAATTTTTTTTTTTTTTGTTTTTTTTGTTTTTTATTGATTTTTTTTTTTGTTTCTCTTTTTTTTTTTGTTTTTTTGATTTTTTTTTTTGTTTTTGATGTTATTTTGGTTATTTTTTTTATTTTTTGTTTTTTTTTTTTGTTTTTTTTTTTTTTTTTTTTTTTTGCTTTTTTTGGTTGTTTTTTTTTGTTTGTTTTTTTTTTTTTTTGTTTTTTTTTCTTTTTTTTTTTGTTTTTTTGTTTTTTCTGTTTTTGTTTGTTTTTTTTTTTTTTTTTTTTTTTTGTTTTTTTTTTTGTTTTTTTTTTTTTTTTTGATTTTTATTGTTTATTTTTTTTTTTTTTGTTTTTTTTTTTTATGTTTTCTTTTTTGTTTTTTTTTTTTGTTTTTTTGTTAGTTTTTTTTTTTTTGTTTTTTTTTTTTTTGTTTTTTTTTTTTTTTTTTTTAATTTTTTTTCGTAGCCCCACTTTTTACTGTTTTCCGTTAGGGGAAAATGATACTCAAATGTGTTTTGAATTGATCTGTGCGAAATGTGGTTTTGTTTTTGGGACAAGTTATGTTCTTATGACTGCTATGTGAATATTATGTGATGCATGATTGTTTGGATCGGATGGGTACGCCTACCCAGTGTTTGTGAGATTATTGGATCGGATGGGTACACCTACCCAGTATTTGTGTGATTATTGGAGCGGATGGGTACGCCTACCCAAGTTTGTGTGAGGTCCTGCACTAATATTAGTGCTCCAGCTGGTAGGCCCTTTAGCACTATTGTCCACTGTTGAAATATTGGTACAACTTTTGGGTTTAAGGTCAAACCTACGAGCTCACCAATATTATTGTTGAATTTTTCGACTATCATTTTCAGGTGTGTCAAATCAAAGGTATATGATTGGTATTGGAAGAGAAAAGATGTAACCCTAGGGGACTAGGTAGAGATGGACGTGGTTTTGACTTATGTTAAGATTTTAACTTGTAAAGTTCTGTAAAACTTCAGTTTTATGAATGTAAGTTATAAAGTGTATGATCTTGTATCTTGTGCAATGAATGGTATCGTCGCATCCCGTGTTTCCGCCGTTGACGGGGTGTGATATTTTAACATGTATTTTCTCAGGTCAATAACTTGCATGGCTAGCTTGTTAGAATCGTATCTTTGAAGTCTTTTCCTGCATAACTTTCTTCATTTGATTGTCTTTCTAACAATTTATTATTTTTTGTTGAAACAATTGGTTGTACTTGGTTGAAAACTTGTATTATTTAAATGTGTCAAATGATCATCCTTTTAAAACAACTCATTTAAAGGCCGTTCTTTATATTCTTGTGTTTCTTCGTGCTATGAAGTCACTCTTCGGTTACCTTTCCGCTGTGATAATTTGGTTACAAGTCAATGTATCTTATGAAACGTGATTGCCATTGAGTATAGCTACCCGGAGCTAAGCATTGGTGGACGTTCTTTAGAAACAGATGCCATAATGTCGTTATGCATCACCCTTGTATTTGTAGTAGTCATGATGAAGGTTTATATGATATATGAAAAGATTACAGATCTTAAGAAGATAAAGTTGTGTTTTGTGATTTGTTGTTGATTTGATTACCATGTTAATATGAGACCAAATTCAGTCAAATGCCCAACTGACGCGTGGTGAGTTCGTCGAAATTTTTTCATGAATTTAGGTTTTCTTTGATCGATATGTACCGAATTCGGTAAAATTTTATTGTGTTAACTTCGGTATAATGAACTCGGTATTCTAGGAAGAAATCGGTATTCAATGAAGAATCGTTATTTTGATTTCGGTACTATGAAGTCGTTATTATGAATTCGGTAAAAGTGATGAATTCGGTGAAGAGGGTTCGATATGTACCAAATTCGAATCCAAATTCGGTAAACTCAATTTCGGTAATATGAATTCGGTAAATATGTACCGAATTCAATATTTTCCTGTTCGAACACCCAATCAGAAATGACTCTAAAAACCTTTTTTAAGATTTTTATGTAAACTTATAGTAAACACATAAATCTTTCATAAAAATACAAACTTTATTAATCACGCACACTAAAAATCATTTTTTTTGCCTTTTTAACCCTAAAAGCTGCAAAAATAAAGTTTAAAAAAACCCAAAACAATGATTTTGTTCGATTGTATTTGGTATAGAATTGATTTGTAAACCTTTGTAATCCTAAAACAAAGATGTTTAATGATTATAAAGCTCTATAACTCGTTTTTAAGCCACATATAAGCACGAACCAAACACTAGTTTTTGACCCAAAACTTGCATAAAACATGAACCAAACACAACTAAATCTACCTCGGGCGATTGTTATGTAATAGGGTAGGGACTTAGACGCCTATGGTTTCTATGGTTGGGCCAAGCTTAGCTTTGTTTGGGCTTTTGGCGCATAACACGTACAATATTAGATTAACATAATGCGTAAAGACTGACTATATCTAAGATGACCGTGACTTTCCTTGTTCGACTTAATATTTTAAGGCTAACATTAGATGCATGAAGACCACATGTGCATTGGTCAATCCGGAATGCATAACCGTAAACTCAAAATGCCCAGACCGAGTCCTAAATGCGGTCTTTGTAATGTCCGCTTCGTTTACTCTTAACTTATGGTAACCGGAGCGAAGATACATCTTGGAGAAATAACGCGAACCTTGTAATTTATCAAACAAGTCATCTATCATAAGGAGAGGGTAACAGATATTAATGATCAGTTTGTTCAACTCACGGTATTCTATGCACATCCTAAATGAAACATCCTTCTTCTTGGCGAATAATACGGGTGCTCCTCATGGTGAGTGGCTAGGTCGAATGAAACCTTTGTCTTATAGCTCTTGGAGTTGATTAGATAAATCTTGCATTTTAGAAGGTGCCAACAAGTATGGTGATTTCGCAACCGGTGTCACTTTATGATAGGTCACATTAATCTTGAATCAATCATATCGAACGTGTATGCATAGAGAGAATAGTAGAGAAGGGCAAGTATTTGAAATTCAAATGATATAAAAGAGAGGGAAAATAGAAGAGTTTGTTACAAGTGCACCCCCCTCTAATGAAGATTAGAGGGGTATTTATAGGTGATAGAAGGAGGCTTCCCTTCCTTATTTTCCTAACTTGTCATATCTAGTCCCTAGACTTTGGTAATTATGCTATTTCATTCTTTTAGCATAATATACCTTATTACAAACTACTTTGACATTATCAAAAGAAACACTAATAACTTAATAATACAAAACCATAATCGACACTTTATAATGAGATCCCAAACAATCTCCATCTCGCCCCTAAGGGTTTGATTAATCGAGGGCGTTCTCTTCTTGATCCAAGTGGTCTTCCATTCACGAACATCTCCCATCTTCTCATCTGCCTTCGATGCTTTAATCTCTTCTTCAAACAACTTTACGTATTCTGTTTCATCTTTGGTGAGATCTTTTTATACGTATCCATACTTGACATCATTATTATAACTCTTTAAACCTTCTAACACTCTATTTAACGTAGCATCACAAAACTTATGGATTTCTGAATGTCTCATCACCCATTTCTCTTTCTTACTATTCTTGTAAATAATTCCATGCACAGGCTCATAGATGATGGAGAACATTTCATGCTCTTCAATTCCTGGGAAAGTTATTGTTGGTGTAGTGAGATTAACCTTCTGTTGATAGCTTTTAATTCCAAGTTGGAAGTCATGCACTCTTTCCCATATCACTGAACTTCTAATGAAGACTGATAAGATAAAGACCATAGCAATCCTGTATGTGCATAATAAGGTACCTTGCTATTCATAATCAACAAGTATATGTCCTCAATATTGTTCTTGTTAAGATTCTTGTAATCAGGCTCGGTAATTGATACGATGCAATCATTAGCTCTCCTTGCAACAATCTATGTGATAAACTTGTGTTCATGACCCAATTCCCAATATGTCTTGATGACTTGAACGATTTTTGAATTTGAATAAATCTCTTCCTTTGGTTTTCCAAGCTTTTTCTGTTTCCTTATGTAGAAGATCTTCGTATGAGAATTCTTCCAATGTTTAACACCATATCTAGCATAAGGATTGAATTTCTTTACACACTTATTCACCCATTTGGAAGTTCGTTCTTCAATATCATCATCGTTGAAGATTATTGCTAGAAACTTATGAAGTGACAAGACTATCTTTTAGGGTCCAGAATATCCTTTCTTCAAATACAAAAGGTCTTGATTAATCAGAGATAATGCTGGAGCTTCAGGATCTCGTTGATAGCTATGAACTAATGGTGTGGTCTTTTGTGAATGTGAAGAAACAAGAATTTCTTTTCTACTTTCCCAGACAATGTCACTCTTTAAGAAATTCCTCATCTGATCAATGTGATACTGATGCTCATATCCTGAAGTACATCTTTGTCTCAACATCTCATCAGCCATCTTTCTCAGCTTAGCTTCATCAATAGTCAGCGATACTTCTTCCATAATTTCTTATGATACTTGCTTTAATGGTATTTCATCATCATCTAAAGCATAAGAGTCAGTCCAAAAATCAAAATCATCATTTTGCTCTTGATTTCCTGAAGTTGATGGAGCTTGTTCCTCTTGAAATACTTGTCCAGATGATGACTCTCCAGATACATAAGCTTCATACTCCGAGGACTTCTGCCCCTTTGCACTATTCTCCCCCTTAGGATGAGCATCATCATGAGGTTCGTCCTGATCTCTTGGGCGAATGACAGGAGTCCTACATGCTGTTTGTGGTACCGTAGCTCTTCCAAACTTCATCTGGAGAGCTAACCATATTGCTATGTCTTGTTGTTGCAATTGAGGATCGTCTTTCATAGCAAGATACATTTGATATTGTTGTTCTGGAACATAGGATGTTTGTGATTGAGCCGGATGAACATGAAGAATATGTCCAGACATATAACTTCGAACGGATGCATCGACTTGAGAAGGAATGACATTGGCAATTGCATTATCAATGTGTGTCTTAATTTGAGCCTGAATATTTCCACGTTCCTACAAAATAGCTTTAGCAATCAACCTTTCCGTCTATTCTTTAGCCTTTTGCCTCTCTAGAATCAACCCTTCCGCAACATACACTAGAACTTGATTACGAACTTGTTCAGGAACTTGCTTCACAACTTGATTCTTAATGTGTTTATCAACCATAGCAGGTAATGTCTCAACCATTACATCATGAAGATTATCAGAAAGTGTATCGAATGACTTCCTCGGCATAAACCTCGCTTTGTAAATGTACATAAAACAATGTACCATAACGTCCATGTTACCTCCTGAAAGAAATCTTGATATCGTTGGAAGCGAGTAGGGTTTGTATCTTAGAACAAGGATAGAAGTCGATTGTCTAGATAATTTGTGTGAGATGAACTTGATGATGGTGTAATATGAGTTCATCAATTCTTGGCGTTTTCTCGGTATCGAGATCGAGATTAGTATGGACTCCTAGGAGATCTAATTGTGTGGGATTTGGTGAATTCCTAGTCTCCTCTATAATTTCCCTTTTCTCCCTTCTCTTCAATTCATACACCTCATCAAGTTATTTTCTTCATTTTCATCATAACATTGTACTGGTTATACAAAGTTATTAATGTTATCACTGGAGTCTCCTGAGTAATCTCTACCTCCATTTCTTTAGTTAGCTCCACCTCCTTCTCTTTAGAAATATCCACTTCCTTTTCTTTAGTAATCTCCACCTCCGGACTTTCCTTATCACTCTGGGACTCTATCCTAGTACCGGGAATATTTGATTCATCATTCCTAGGGATTGAACTATCATCAACAACGTTCTCTTGTCCTTCCACCATCTTATCGGATTTCTTTCAGATGCCAAGTGCTCGTCAACAGTTGCTACATTTTTCTAGCTTCCTGCTCTCATGCACTATTTATATTGCTCCGGCTAAGATAACTTGTAATGTATCTTGTAAAATCATCTCGTCTGCCTTGTCAATATTTAGCACTAGAGCTGGTGGAGTAAGACGTGTGGATCGCCTTTCAAGGATACCAAGACAAATCACAGTTGATCGTCTTGGAGCACTTGACTCTGCTGCTTCCTTATTAGGGTTAGGTAGATGACCAGGGGCGCTTAGGTGTCTATGCGTTCTTTGGGTTCAGACTCAGTCGGCTGTGATGCGTCGAGAAACATCTATCCCAAACACCTCCGTATACATCCGGTAATGCTCTATGTGCTTCATTTCTTTAGTGATCAGCCAAGCTGGTATCTGCATTCCAACTTTGTCTTTATGTCTTCCTGAATTAAAAATATTCTTCATGATATCATCATCTTGCAAGTTGTGATACTTGTCTTGAGGACGTCTTGAGATTTCAGGAAAGATAGTCATATAATGACTGACGATGATCTTTGTAAATCTTGGATATGGAATCGAAGATGTTGGATGATAAAGCGAATAGTAGAGTCCTTCCCATAGTAACTCCGCATAATCCACATGAATGTTATTGACAAAGCAATACAACATTTTCATTATCTGCAACGGCGGTTGGTCCCATCCAGTGACACGTGTTATTAAGCATTTAGAGAATATTTTGCATAACGTTTGCCATGGCTGCAGAAGACCAATAGTCTTGAAATTTGATTGTGTCTTTAACTCCATCGTAAATCTTAATACTTTCTTGTAGAATGGAACCATGTTAGAAAATGATGGTGGTGGCACGAATGAATTATGATTGTTGGCAGTTGCTTGTGGAAGATGAAAGATTTGTCTGAAGTCATCCAGTGTAAGAGTGAGTTCTTTCTTGTCCAGCATAAACACTGAGCCAACTTTTGATCGTTCTTCCTTCAAAGTATGCCAGGAAAACTGTGCCATATAATATCCATAGAACGATGAAGAAGCTGCAATGATGAATCGTAATGGATGCACTCTTGAGATATTCCTTAGAATTCTGCTTTCTTGGCAGGCTTTGCAACATGCTCGAGATCAACTTTCTTGTTAGCATCCATAATATCATATCTCTTGTTTGGAGGGCACAGTTCATCTGGATGAACATCAGCTGCATGTTGTTGTTGTGCCATGATGATTACTGAATGAATACAATTAAGATATTAGATAACAAGCAATTCATTTGACATTTTTGTCTTTTTCCACTCTGTCTGTTTTATATGTTCTGGCAATTCTTTTTGAACATATTTTTGATCAGTTTCTTTCCCATGTGCTCATTCTTACTTTTTCTAGCACATGCCATACGCTTTATTCTTTTGATTTACCATTTTTGTGTGTTCTGGCAATTCTTTTTCGAACACACTTTTTGATTTTGCTTTTCGGTAAGGACTTTAGCTCTCTCTTTCTATTTTTAGAATATCCTCACCAGAAATTCTTTGTGACATGATACTCTTTTAAGTATGATGAAAATTTCTCTTTTGATTTTAATCAAGAATCTTTTATGAAAATTTAAAGAGAAATCATTCAACTTCTTAAAATTGTTTTGTGAAAGAGTATCATTTTGACACATAAAGATTTGAGAACTTTCCAGGAAATCTTTTGACAAAAACTTTCTTTATAATGATAACATAGAATCAGGTAATCTCAAACCCTCAACTAAATAGACACTAAGTCACTCTCTCCTCATTATGTTCATTGCAAAAAACGGCCAAAGCCGGACATGACTTAGTCCACTTAAACAATTGGGATTTGGATTAAAAACTTCAAGTTATAAAAAAAACTTTTGCTTTCACTTTTTGTCATGAATCCTAAACAATGAAGACAAACACATCTAATTCAATAATTGAATGGACACTAAGTCACTCACTCCTCATTCTGTTCATTGCAGAAAACAGCCTAAATCGGACATGACGTAGTCCACTTAAACAATTACGAATAGATATTTCAGACTCAAAGATTAGAATTCATAAAAGCTTGATTTCTTTGCCAAAATTATTTAACGTTTTCACCATAAATGAGAAACTGATCTTTTTATACCACAGACATTCAAACATTAAACATCATAAACATTAATCATCAAAGTTATTTCTTTCTAAACATAACTTCACATATACACAAATTAAATTTTCACAGAATTTTGACTTTTGACCATTACCGAGTTTGATTGCTTGACCCTTCCAAGTTTCTCAAACAAGATAAACACTTATTCCTTTTACTTTATGAAAAAATAAACTCGATTTTTATGGTCATTTTTCCATTTTTCATACTCCAAACAATCAAACTGGATATTTTGTCAAACTCGATCAACACCATACATTTCCGAGTTTCAATTTCAGTTACTAATTAACGATCCCTAAGCTATTTATCACTTATTTACACATACCCATTGCTTATTATCGTCCTTGATTGCAATTATTTTCACAAACTCATTAAAAAACATAACAACACAAACTCGAGATAAACATTAATATTTACGAGTTTAATCAGATAGTGCAAAACAATCCAAAATTATCAATCTGAGAATGCTTAATCTTACTTACGTTTGAGAAGAAAAATAATCGAAATCGTTGTATATCGAAACTTAAAAATTATTGGAATGAATTTCGTTCAAAACTCGGTAAATGGTTCGGTAATAGAAAAAATTTAACTTTGTTTGCCCCTGTTTACTTCTGTTTTTAATTCTGACATTTTTCTTTTGCAATTTGTTTATGAATTTTCACAAGTACCCCTGTGACTAATGACATCTTTCAAAAAACTACCATTTGAAATGAAAATCAATGTAAAATACTTTAGTCCGAAAATGAAGATGCTTAAATAAAAACTCCCCTTGAAACTATAACATTTTCCAAATATGTATTTGTGAGATATCCATCGTTTTTTATTTTTATTTCATAAAAACAGTTGCGAATGGAAAATTTTAAGAACTCCCCCTTAGATCATGATTCCGTATTTTCAATTTGAAAGCTTTTTATAAAAACTTGGATTCATGAAACTAAGCATGTGATCTTTTTAAATTTTGTTTTTTTTAAATATGAAAAATATGTCAAATCTTTTTGGTATTTTGAAAATTTTCAATTTTTTCTATTGTTTTTGAAAAAAATTATTTACATGTTTTTTATGTATGAGCTTTTCAAGAAGATAACTTTGTTAGCTTTAAACTGAGTGGAGTCATACATCTCATACGATTCGATGAACTAAAATACTCAAAGCGTTTCTTTTGGAACGCCTTAGTAAATAGTCGCAAGTGGTATCTCTGTCCTGACAAAGTAAATTTCCACAGTACCCTTCTCAACATGTTCTTTAATAAAATGATACCGGATGTCAATGTGCTTCGTCTTAGAATGTTGGACCGGATTGCATGAAATAGCAATGGCACTCTTGGAGTCATAGTATATCGGAATACGATTGTACTTATATCCATAGTCAAGCAATTGAGTACGCATCCAAATAACTTGTGCACAAAATGCAGACAAGGAAACATATTCAGCTTCAGCAGTTGACATCGCAGTACAATCTTGTTTCTTTGAACTCCAACTCACGAGCTTTCCACCTAGAAATTGCAATCCTCCTGATGTACTCTTACAGTCATCTTTACATCATGCATGGTCCGCATCTGAATAGGCAATTAGTTCAAATCTGGAATCCTTCGGATACCATAGGCCCATGTTATAAGACTGTCTCAGGTACCGAAAGATCCGTTTAACCTTGATTGGTTAGTTTTGTACACGTAAAATATATAATAAAAATACTACTTAGGTAAATTCCAACTCTTCACCTTTAACCAAGGTAAAAAAGTTAAGACTTACAAAAATAATAAAATATATATAAAATACGTATATTAAACCGGGTAAGTATGATCACCCGGGTCGTTATCCCCAATGACTAGTGAAATTGAAACCACGTTTAGGTTCGGATCCTGATTTGAATGAAGCAAAGATTTTTGAATTGGAAAGATATGAAAATAAAATTAAAATGAACAATTAAACAAATACGGAAAAGCAATTTATTAAGCAAATGGACTCAAACTTAACCCTAAAAATATAAACTAAAATTTCACTAAATAAAGAAAAATCGCAGAAAATTATTAAAAATGAAAGCCCTAATTTTTTTCTTTTTAATTAAAGTCTAATTAAACTAATTAAAATTAACCTAAGTACTAAATTAAAAACTATTAAACTTAATTAAATACTTTTAACTATGGACTAATGGGTGCAAACAGAAAAAGGACTACGGGGAAATACACTTACCGGGGAGGAATGACTAAGAAACAACTAAAATGGAAAAATGACAAGAATGGTCCGTGAGGCCTAACCCCGACTACACTAATGGTCCGTTTAAAGTTTAAAAATAAGTTGAAATTAAAAAGTGCTTAATATGAAAAACTTATAAAAGCAAAGTTGTAAAGGAAGCTAGGGAGGAACAATTTTTTAACAAACGCACTATGACTGAAATCAAAGTTATGCTCTAAAAGAGCTTCAGTTATAAGCTGTTCAGAAACTAGGGCGTTTGGGCTATGTGTTATCCAAAACAGCTATAAAAACTCAATTAACTTAATGTGAAAAAAGGAAAAGTGGTCTTCTAGAAAGATTATGATGTGTTTTAATCTATAAAATGAAAATAATTAAGCTTAAACTTTACTTTATGCACTGAAATTCGATCTGAAAATAAAGCAAACTCAAGATAATAAGAAAGTTATACAAACTTCTAAACATAGCTAGAAAACTAATGAGCTAAACCAGACTATGAAACTTAAAGATCTTCTTATTATACGTATTTTTCATCTAAATAAAACTATAAAATCTAGACTTAAAAGCTGAATTAGCAAATTTAGACTCTACTTAATTTCCCTTACTGTTATTTGAATTTAGGTTTTTATGACTTTTGGACAGCTGAAATTAAGCTAAGAAACTAGGCTAGAAATTGCAAATTAAGTCTTAAACCGAATTAAGCTATTTAAAACTTAAATCCTACTGATTTAATAAGCCTAAATGAAAAATTACTTAACTAAATTAAAGCTTATAGAAAAACACAGCAGTACTACCTGAGGTTAGTACTGCTAGTGTAAAAATTCAGCAGTTCTTTCAAGTGAAAGCACTGCTGATGCAATTCGACTTTTGATACAGACATAAGCAATGAAAGAAGCTGAAATGAAAACTAGATTTAAATCCTATAAATACGCTATAGATAACTTAATCCTACTGAAATTTAAGCTAACAGTACTAACTTGTGAAGGCAGTACTAACTTTTTAGTTAGTACTGGTAGTGTAAGGGCTCAGCAGTACTAACTTATGTTAGTACTGGTAGTGTAAATCAAGAGTGCACTAAACCAAAACCCTGTTAGCCTATGAAGGATGAGAAAAGCTTTTTAAGAGAAATTAAATGAACAAATTAACTAAATACCAGATAAAAACTAGCTTAAAACAAACTTAGCAATCATCATTAAACAACTGAATAAGCTTTAATCTAAGATCTAAACTATTTAAACTAATATTTTTGGTTTTTATGACATAAATTAGCAACTATATGATCCTCAATAACTATCGTTAGCAAAAACAATTAGGCAAACAACTAATAGCACTAGAAGAGAATATTTAAACATTAATAAGCAAAGAGAATACGCAAATAAGCAAAGAGAACTAGCAAATAAGCAGAATATTAAGCAAATAGACTAAAACTAACGCAACGTAAACTGAAATAGAGAAGAGTGAAAGAGAAACTTCCTTGATCCTTTAGCTAAACAAAAGAAACAATTAAGGGCAGCTACAAGCTCCCTAACTTATGAATAAAGAGAGTATAAGTCCCTTGGGATCTTTCCTAGTAGATCCCCTTACAAAAAGCTTACATCAATTAGATCCATAATAGATTTAACTGATTTAAGGTTTAGGTATGATTAATACTGAATTCAAACAGCTCTATTTCAGCTTATAGACTGAAAGAGCTTTAATATGAGCTTATTGAGATAAAATGGCTTATTAAGAGAGCTTAAAGGTTGAAAATAAGAAGAGCTTATGACAAATTAAAACTGAATTTCATTAATTGAAAACTGAATTACATTACTAGAAAAGAAGATTACAAAAACATTTAAGTAAAATTACGAAATTAAGCTAAAAATTACTAAAAAGAAAGATAAAAAGAGAGGACTAAAAATCGGATCCCTTGAGTGTGTGAGAATGAGGTCTATTTATAGTGCCAAGCTGAAGCTTCTAGGCCCTCTTGCCTTGCTCTCCAAACTTTTAATCTCAACCAATCATTTCTTCAATCATTTGAGCTTCATTTGTGGCCGTTTGATCAAATAGTGGACACCTGAAGATTGCCAGGCTGGCATTCTTTGATGTGACGTTTGTGCTTCTTTTATGAGGGTTTTAGCACAAAAACCCACTTAAATTTGTGCTTTCACCATTACTACGTGGCATTCTTTCTTGGGATTGGACCAATCAGAGATGGGGAGTGACATTTCTCACTGCCAATGTGTACTTGGAGCCTTTTAGGGTTAAATGGGACAATTGGGCAATTTGATTGTGTGTTATAAAAATATTATTGCGGATGATAATTTTCTGGTTTTTTGTTGTTAGAATGTTATAGGATAGAAGATGACGTGGTGCAAAAGATATGTTAGTGCAAATATGAGATATTTAAATTAAGTGATCTCTTATATGTTAATAATGATAAACATATAACTTGTAATATATAACGTAAAATGCGCAAGTTACTTGTAACCATATATCATCAAATCATATATTCATCAACACATCTCGACGTCTTAAGTCTTCTTATGCTTCAACACAGGTTCAAATCTGTTTTTTATATAGCATTATGATCAAAACATCTAACAAATCATTGAAAATGTTTAGAATATATTTTGGAGTCATTAAGTATTTACAATCCCAATCATCATCTTCCGAACCTCATTTTACATAATTTTATATTACCTTACATATTTTTATAAACTTTCACAAAAGTTTTCTTTCATTTTATTTAGCATAATACGTTCACTGTAAAAAAAATGATGTAATACACTTTTGACTAAGTAGTCAAGATCTTTCTATTTGGGAAAATATCCAAATGCAGTCTTGCATTGGATTAAGGTTAAACCTTTTTTTGAACGGCGAATAGATAATATATAAGAAAGGCAACTAGAAAGGCGTTAAAAGCACAAAAGTACAAACAAAACTAGGACGGAAACAAAGAAAAACAACCTAGAAACCTTTCGAGACTTTAACTGCGAGGGCTACAAAAAAGATGAAAAAACTCTAGCCAATTACTCGACAAGAGAAAAATCCTCATTCACGGAGACCGTGCCACCGGTTTTCACTCTGAAATGTTTTTGATGCAGCCCCAAACAAGCCTTGAGGAACGAAAACAATGAAAAAGGCATGAAAATAAAAGAACTAGGAACTCCCAACATCAACGGCTGCCAGAACATGCTATCAACAAAGGAGACTTAAGCCAGTCTGCCCAATTACAACCCATATGACCCATGTGATACAACTCGGAGAAAGAACAAGATTGAATGTTGTCGAAGATGTCACTTTTCCACATCTGGTGTGAACAAAAAGTGACACTATTGCGAAATCTTCAAAGCCACCAAAGAGACGAAACGAAGATAAAAAAAAACGATGCTTCTTATCTTTAGAAGCTTGCCACAAACCGGTCCAATTCTTCCAATGCTCAAGAGAAGTAAAAGTAGGACAAGTGATATCGCACCATATACGAACAAGTCTCCAAATCTCCAAAGCGATGTCACATTCAAAAAAATATGATTAAAGATTTCACGTTACCATTACAAGAAGGACACGAGATCGACTGAATATCTATATCACGGGACGAAAGGTTCAGACGATGGGTCAGCCGGTCTAACATAAGTCTCCACATGAAAATGTTAACTTTACGAGGAAGGGTTTTATCCCATAAAGTTGTCGCCAAAGAAGGGAGAATCTTATCGTCAATTACTCGACGAGCTTCTTTAATAGAAAAAAATATCATCTTTAGCTAAAGACCAAATACAAGTATCTCCAATCGTAGATATGTCAACCCGACTTATTTCGATCAACAAGTCTCTAAAGTATGCTGTGTTACGGACTCCAAGATCGTTCCTAGACCAATTCCAACTCCATTGCCCGTTTTTAATTCGATCGATAATTAAGCAATCTTTGTCTAGTTCCAACCGATAAAGCCTATTGTAGCGAATATTATGAGAAGAATCACCAATCCAAATGTCCTTCTAAAATCGAATACGGGTGCCGCACCCCGCTATGAAACGAAAAGAATTCAACGGAATAATATTCTGTAAATGAAGGAAATTGGACGAACCAACAATCCTAGCCCAAATACCATTAAACTTGCAACCATAAGTATCAAAGCCGCCTTCTTGCCCATGAATCACCTTAATGACCTTAACCCAAAGGGAATTCGGGAAAGAGAACCATCTTCAACGCCACTTTTGAAGAAGAGCAAGGTTGAAGAATTTTAAAATACCAATATTCAATCCTCCTTTTTCGAAAAAAGAAAGCACGTTAGCTCATTTAATCCATATAAGCTTTTTGGAGTCTTGGCCACCCCAGACTAACTTAGCGCGAAGACTTTTCAAGGATTTCAAAATAATCTCGAGGGCTTTAAAAATCGGGAGGTAATAAATACCAAGACTACCTAGAACCGCCTTGATGAGAGTAAGCCTACCCCTAATAGATAAAAGGCTCGCTTTCCAGGAGGAAAGTCTCTATTGGAACCGATCAATTAAAGTCTTCCAACTAGAAACACAATTCATAGTAGATCCTATAGGAAGCCTAAGATAGGTGAAAGGAAAAGATCCTGCAGCACATCCAGAATTACGAGCCATATTAGAAACCTCGTCATCAGAAACTCCAATACCATAAATGTTGCATTTGTTAATGTTAATTTTGAGACCTGATGCTAAGTAAAAAACATGGAGAACACGAATGATGTTATCTAAATCACATAGATTCCATTTGGTAGTGATAATAACGTCATCGGAGTAAAAAAGATGAGAGAGCGTGAGGTAAGGAGAGCCAAGATTGATCCGATGAATGAGGTTAGAACTAACTGCAGTAGAAAGAGCACAATGAAGACCTTCTATGACGAGAATAAATAAAAAAGGAGAGAGGGGATCTCCTTGCCTTAGACCTCGTTTAATAGATAATTCTGAAGTAAGGATGCCATTAACCAAAACAGAAGCTCTGGACGAATGAAGATAAGCTCTTATCCAAGAACGCCATTTATTACCAAAACCAAGACTATGAAGAACAAAGTCCAAATACTTTCAACTGACCGAATCAAAAGCTTTCTCAAAATCAACTTTGAAGATTAACATTTTTTCCTCCTCTTTTTAAACCACTCAATGACCTCACTAAGGATGAGAGGCCCATCAAGAATTTGTCGTCCCGAAATAAAAGCAGATTTCTCAATGCTAACAATCTTGTCTATCACTTTAGAAAGCCAATTTGCTAGGATTTTAGCAATAATTTTGTAATGAATACCAATAAGCGAAATAGGACGAAAATCTTTAATGAAGATTGGATTGCTGACCTTTGGGAAAAGAGTGAAAAACAAGGAATTAGCACCTTGAGGCATCGAACACGAATCAAGAAAAGAGTTCACAAACTCTAGAATATCCATCTTTATGAGGTCCTAGTATTTTTTTTACAAACGTAAAAGTAAAACCATCAGGGTCGGAGGCTTTGTTACTACCACAACCCCATATTGCCGACTTAATTTCATTAAGAAAAACATGATTCTCTAAGTACTCACTATCTATAGGACATAGGCAAGTAGAATGAACCAACGGGGGAAAGACCACCTGAGAGTCATGAACCTGAAATTTGTCTTTGAAGAAATTAAGGAATAATTCCTTAATATGGATCGGATCCGTGGTCCAAACACCATCATGCATAATACCCTTAATCGATTGATATCTCATCTTTTGATTTATCAGCCATCGAAAGAACTTTGAGTTCTCGTCGCCTTCAATGTCCCATTTTATGTGAGCCCATTGAATTAAATCAAGAGCTTCAAAGTTGTCGAGTTTGTCAATTTCTTGAAGAAGTTGCATACGCGTACCACGATGAGAAGGAATTGCAATACCATCATCAATTCTTTTTTCTATCAATATGACATCTGACATAGCATCATGTTTAGGATTTCGATCTATGTTGTTAAAATTAACATACCATTGTTTGATATATGCTTTGAGAGACCGCAATTTTTCATGAGACTTAAGAATTCTTCCATCATTATTATTATTCTCCAAAGAAGACCACACTGCTTTTATAACGTCATCAAAACTATCACGACTCAACTACGAATTATAAAGCTTGAAGTGAATCGGACCAAAATCAAATTTTGAAATATGAAAAAGGATAGAAGTGTGATCCGACCATAAGCGATCAAGAGCAGTGATATGGATATTGGTTGAAATCTCCAAGACTTCATCTGAAATAAGAAATCGATCCAGTTTACTAAGTTTAGTCCCCGCCTTGTTCATCCAAGTGTACAAACGACCTCCAATGAGAAGATCAATTAAACCTCTAAGATCAATAAAAGAGTTAAAGTGATCAGCTTCAATTTGAGAAAAGATAGAACCAAATCTTTCATTTTTGTTGCGAACAACATTCATATCACCAAATAAGATGAATTTTCCTTTATGATGGCGCATAAAATCCGCAATCCTATTCCAAAGGAAAGATTTGGCTGAAGAGTCTTGAGGACCATAGATGTTTATCATAAAACAATCACCCACTAAGTTTTTCCATTTTCTTTTCACAATAACATATGACTCATCACACCAAATGGCTTCCTTTATAAAAGTATTTGGATCCCACATAGAGATCAAACTTCATGACCTACCTAGAGCCATGCTATACGCGTAATCAAAATTGAAATTTCCCCACATGATCTTAAGATGAAATAATTCTAAACGGGTCATTTTAGATTCTTGAACACCTAAGAAATGAACGTTATGCTTGAAACACATCTTTTTGATCCAAACACGTTTTTGCTTTTCTTCGTACCAAAACTATTTATAGAGAAGATATTCATTTATCCACAATGTGTACACCAATGCCATTAATCATTTGGTTGAGGGATTTCTTACACCCTCTAACATCGAAGCCAAGAGTGGTTCCAACTTTAATGATTCTATTTAATTCGTAAATAAGAGACACTCCTTTGATGTCCTTCTTATGATGCCTAGCAAAAGATGTTGAACACTTACTTGTATTGGAAAAACTCTTTTTCATATGTTCGAAACTAGGTGGGTGACTTGGATCTGATGATTCACCAACCTTAGGCAAGTTAAAATCGTTATGGTCTTTCTCTTTCGCAAAAAATTATGGCTGCTCCATAGTGGTGGCATTTAGGTTGTCCATTTGAACTTCATCTTCGTTAATACCATGAGCCATTTCATTAAAGTTATCATTTAGATCATTCAAGTCATCCACTGAATTTTCTTCAATAGAATCCGCAACCTTCTCTATCTTATTCACATCTATATGGGAAGAAGTATCAATCGAGTCATCTGTAATATTAATACTCCAAGTACCAATTTCATGCACATGAACCTCAAAGTTCTCCCTACGTACTTCGACATGGACTTTTTCTTAAACGAATTTATGAGATCGAGTAGAGATACAAATTCTACCTGAACTCATAGCAGTAGACTCTTCGCCTTTAAAAAACATAAATTTACCAACCATGCCTGCCACTTTCTTAAAAGCATTCAAACCCCAAGAACAAAGAGGCAAACCATTGATCTCAATCCAAATCAAGCGTTCATCTACTTTAAAAGAGGGCAAACCATTGATCTCAATCCAAATCGAGTTGTAGCCAAATCAAGCATACGAGCATTATCTTAAAACTTAGCACACGATAACGATGAAGGGAATTGAATCCAAATCCAAAGGCCCCCGACATGATGTATTTTCAAGTCCAAAAAACCTTCATTCTTACAAATCGTGTACATATTACTCATAGAGTCCACGTCTTTTAATTTCACCAAAATAACTGTTGATGAATCTTCAACACTTATGAGGTCATGATCATTAAGGATGACTGAGCGAGTGATTGCTTGTGAAGGTGTGGTTGTAACTAGATTTGGTTTGTTGTGAAGAACAAAAGCAAATGAAGGATGAGGTTTGGTGTTCTGGAATGATGAAGAGTTAGGGTTAGGGTTTTGTTAGGTCACATTAATCTTGAATCAATCATATCAAACATGTATGCATAGAGAGAATAGTAGAGAGGGACAAGTATTTGAAATTCAAATGATATAAAAGGGAGGGAAAATTGGAAGAGTTTGTTACAAGTGCATCACCCTCTAATAAAGATTATAGGGGTATTTATAGGTGAGGGAATGAGGCTTCCCTTCCTTATTTTCCTAACTTTTCACATCTAGTCCCTAGACTTTGGTAATTATGCTATTTCATTCTTTTAGCATAATATACCTTATTACAAACTACTTTGACATTATCAAAAGAAACACTAATGACTTAAATAATACAAAATCACATAATCGACACTTTTAATGATCCTAACAATCTCCCCCTAAGGTTCGATTATTCAGGGCGTTCTCTTCTTGATCCAAGTGGTCTTCCATTCACGTACATCTCCCATCTTCTCATTTGCCTTCGATGCTTCAATCTTTCTTCAAACAACTTCAAGTATCATGTTTCATCTTTAGTGAGATCTTTTTGTACGTATCCATACTTGACATCATTATTATAACTCTTCAAACCTTTTAACACTTTATTTAACGTAGCATCACAAAACTTATGGATCTCTGAATGTCTCATCACCCGTTTCTCTTTCTTGCTATTCTTGTAAATAATTCCATGCACAGGCTCATAGATGATAGAGAACATTTCATGATCTTCAATTCCTGGGAAAGTCATTGTTGGTGTAGTGAGATTAACCTTCTGTTGATAGCTTTCAATTCCAAGTTGGAAGTTATGCACTCTTTCCCATATCACTGAACTTCTAATGAAGACTGATAAAGACCATAGCAATCCTGTATCTGCATAATCCGGTACCTTGCCATTCATAATCAATAAGTATATGTCCTCAATATCGTTCTTGTTAAGATTCTTGTAATCAGGCTTGGTAATTGATACAATGCAATCATTACTCTTCTTGCAACAATCTCTGTGATAAACTTGTGTTCATGACCCAATTCCCAATATGTCTTGATGACTTGAACGATTTTTGAGTTTGAATAAATCTCTTCCTTTGGTTTTCCAGGCTCTTTCTGTTTCCTTATGTAGAAGATCTTCGCATGAGGATTCTTCCAATGTTCAACACCATATCGAGCATAAGGATTGAATTTATTTACACACTTATTCACCCATCTGGAAGTTCATTCTTCAATATCATCATCGTTGAAGATAATTGCTGGAAACTTGTGAAGTGACAAGACTATCTTCTCGGGTCTAGAATTTCCTTTCTTCAAATACAAAAGGTCTTGATTAATCAGAGATAATGATGGAGCTTCACGATCTCGTTGACAGCTATGAACTAATGGTGCGGTCTTTCTTGGATGTGAAGAGACATGAATTTCTTTTCTACTTTCCCAGACAATGTCACTCTTTAAGAAATTCTTCATCTGATCAATGTGATACTGATACTCATCTCCTGAAGTACATCTCTGTCTCAACATCTCATCAGCCATCTTTCTCAGCTTAACTTCATCAATAGTCAGCGATACTTCTTCCATAATTTCTTGTGATACTTGCTTCGATGGTATTTCATCTTCATCTGAAGCATAAGAGTCAGTCCAAAAATCAAAATCATTATCTTGCTCTTGATTTCCTGAAGTTGATGGAGCTTGTTCCTCTTGAAAAACTTGTCCAAATGATGACTCTCTAGACACATAAGCTTCATACTCCGATGTCTTCTGCCGCTTTGCACTATTCTCCCCTTCAGGATGAGAATCATCATGAGGATCGTCCTGATCTCTTGGGCGAACGGCAGGAGTTCTACATGCAGTTTGTAGTACTGTATTTCTTTCAAACTTTATCTGGAGAGCCAACCATATTGCTATGTCTTGTTGTTGCAATTGAGGATCAGCTTTCATAGCAAGATACAGTTGATATTGTTGTTCTGGAACAGAGGATGTTTGTGATTGAGCCGGATGAACATGAAGAATATGCCCAGACATATAACTTCGAATGGATGCATCGACTTGAGAAGGAATGACATTGGCAATTGCATTATCAATGTGTGTCTTAATTTGAGCCTGAATATTTCCACATTACTACAAAATAGCTTTAGTAATCAACCTTTCCGTCTCTTCTTTAGCCTTTTACCTCTCTAGAATTAGCCCTTTCGCAACATGCACTGGAACTTGATTACGAACTTGTTCAGGAACTTGCTTCACAACTTGCTCCTTAATGTGTTTATCAACCATAGCTGGTAATGTCTCAACCATTACATCATGAAGATTATTAGCAAGTGTATCGAACGACTTTCTTGGCATGAACCTCGCCCGTAGATGTGCAAACAAGTAACCATAACGTCCTTGTAACTCGTGAAAGAAGCTCTTGTAGCGTTTGAAGCGAGTAGGTTTTGTCTTAAACAATGATAGAAGTCGATTCGTTTTAGCTAATTTTTTGTGAGGTGAACTTGATGATGATGTAGTATGAGGAGTATTCGTCAATTCCTGGAGTTTCTCGGTATCCGAAGATACGAGATTAGTATGAATCCTAGGAGATCTAATTGGTGTGGCGATTGGTGAATTCCTAGTCTCCTCTATAAGTTTCCCTTTCTCCATTCTCTTTAATTCATACGCCTCATCAGTTATTTCTTCATCTTCATCATTTACATTTACTGGTATAACAACATTAGTTAGCTCCACCTCCTTCTCTGTAGAAATCTCCACTTCCTTTTCTTTAGCAATCTCCACCTTCGGACTTTCCATATCACTCCGGGGCTCTATCCTAGTGCCGAGAATATTTGGTTCATCATTCTTAGGGATTGAACTATCATCAACAATATTCTCTTGTCCATCCACCATCTTTTCAATTTCTTCAGATGCCAAGTGCTCATCAACCAGTGCCACATTTTCTCTTGCTTCCTGCTGCTCACGACTTTTATGCTCAGCAAGACTAACTTGTAATGTATCTTGTAAAATCATCTCATCTGCTTTGTCAATAGTTGGCACTGGAGCTAGTGGTGTAACACGTGTGGATCTCCTTTCAGGGAGACGAAGACGAATCACAGTTGATCGTCTTGGAGCACTTGACACTACGACTTCCTTATCAGTGTTAGGTGACCTAGGGGCGCTAGTTGTCCTATGCATTCCATGGGTAGACTCAGTCGACTGTGACTGAGTCAGAGGAACATCTATCCCAAACACCTCTGCATACATCCGATAATGCTCTGTGTGCTTCATTTCATCATTGATCATCCAAGCTGGTATCTGCATTCCAACTTTGTTTTGTGTCTTCCTGAGTTAAAAATATTCTTCATGATATCATCATCTTGCAAGTTGTGATACATGTCTCGAACACGTCTTAAGATTTCAGGAAAGATAGTCATATAATGACTGATGATGATCTTTGTAAATCTTGGATATGGAATCAAAGATGTTGGATGATGAAGCGAATAGTAGAGTCCTTCCCATAGTAACTCCGCATAATCCACATGAATGTTATTGACAAAGCAATACAGCATTTGCATTATCTGCAACGGCGGTTGGTCCCATCCAGTGACACGTGTTGTTAAGCATTTGGAGAATATTTTGCATAACGTTTGCCATGGCTGCAGAAGACCAGTAGTCTTGAAATTCGATTGTGTCTTTAACTCTATTGTAAATCCCAATACTTGCTTGTAGAATGGAACCATGTCAGAAAATGATGGTGGTGGCACGAATGAATTATGATTGTTGGCAGTTGCTTGTGGAAGATGAAAGATTTGTCTGAAGTCATCCAGTGTAAGAGTGAGTTCTTTCTTGTCCAGCATAAACCTGAGCCGATACTTTGATCCGTCTTCCTTCAAAGTATGCCAGAACTGTGCCATATAAATCCATGGAACGGATGAAGAAGCTGCAATGCTGAATCATAATGGATGATTCTTGATGATATTCGTCAGAATTTTGCTTTCTGGTGGACATTGCACATGCTCGAGGTCAACTTTCTTGTTAGCATCCATAAGATCATATCTCTTGTTTGGAGGGCACAGTTCATCTGGATGAACATCAGCTGCATGTTGTTGTTGTGCCATGATGATTACTGAATGAATACAATTGAGATGTTAGATAACAAACAATTCATTTGACATTTTTGTCTTTTTCCACTCTGTCTATTTTATATGTTCTGGCAATTCTTTTTGAACATATTTTTGATCAGTTTCTTTCCCATGTGCTCGTTTTTGATTTTTCTAGCATATGCCATACGCTTTATTCTTTTGATTTACCATTTTTTTTGTGTTCTGGCAATTCTTTTTCGAACACACTTTTGATTTGCTTTTTCGCGTATGGATTTAGCTCTCTCTTTCTGTTTTAGAATATCCTCACCAGAAATTCTTTGTGACATGATACTCTTTCAATAATGATGAAAATTTCTCTTTTGATTTAAATCAAAACTCTTTTATGAAAAATTAAAGAGAAATCATTCAACTTCTTAAAATTGTTTTGTGAAAGAGTATCATTTTGACACAATAACAGATTTTGAGAACTTTTTCCAGAAACTTTTGACAAAAACTTTCTTTATAAGGATAACATAGAGGCGTGTAATCACAAACCCACAACTGAATGGACACTAAGTCACTCGCTCCTCATTCTGTTCATTGAAGAAAATGGCCTAAACCGGACATGACTTTGTCCACTTAAACAATTATGAATAGATATCTCTGACTCAAAGCTTAGAATTCATAAAAACTTGATTTCTTTGCCAAAATTATTTAACGTTTTCACCACACATGAGAAACTGATCTTTTTGTACCACAGTCATTGAAACATTAAACATTAATCATCAAAGTTATTTCTTTCTGAACACAGCTTCACATATACACAAATTGAATTTTCACTGAATTTTGACTTTTGACCATTACCGAGTTTGACCTTTTGACTCTTCCGAGTTTGATAGCTTGACCCTTCCGAGTTTCTCAAACAAGATAAACACTTATTCCTTTTACTTTATGAAAAACTAAACTCGATTTTTATGTTCATTTTTCCATTTTTCATACTCCAAACAATTAAACTTGATATTTTGTCAAACTCGATAAACACCATACATTTCCGAGTTTCAATTTCAGTTACTAATTAACGATCCCTAAGCTATTTATCACTTATTTACACATACCCATTGCTTATTATCGTCCTTGATTACAATTATTTTCACAAACTCTATAAAAACATAACAAACATAAACTCGGTAAACATCAATAATAACGAGTTTAAACTCGATAGTGCGAAACAATCAATTATCAATCTGATTATTCTCACCCACTTACGTTTGAGAAAGAAAAGTAATCGAAATCGTTGTAATGAACTCAAAAAGATTGGAATGAATTTCTTCTCAAACTCGGTAAATGGATTCGGTAATAGAAAAAATGAAATGAAAAATTTTCCACCTTTTATAGCCACTGAATTTTTTTGAGAATTTACACATTTAGCCCCTGTGATTATCATTTTCGATTTGTTTTTCAATTTTTCACAAACTCCCCATTGAATAATGAATCTTTTCAAAAACTCCCCCTTGAAATGAAATCATGTAAAGAACTTAGTCCGAAAATGAAAATGCTTAAATAAAACCCCCCCTTGAAACTATAACGTTTTTCAAATTCAGTCTTTGTGAGAGATCATTGTTTTCATTTTCTTTCCAAAATGATGTATGTGAATGGAAAATTTTAAGAACTCCCCCTTAGATCATGATTCCGTATTTTCAATTTGAAAGCTTTTTATAAAAACTTGGAATCATGAAACTAAGCATGTGATCTTTTTAAATTATGTTTTTTTAATATGAAAAATATGTCAAATCTTTTTGGTATTTTGAAATTTTGAAATTTTTTCTTTTGTTTTTGAAAAAATTTATTTACATGTTTTTGATGTATGAGCTTTTCAAGAAGATAACTTTGTCAGGCTTTCCAACTGAGTTGGAGTCATACATCTCATACCAATTCGATGAACTAAATACTCAAAGCGTTCTTTTGGAAGCGCCTTAGTAAATAGATCCGCAAGTTGGTATTCTGTCCCGACAAAGTAAATTTCCATAGTACCCTTCTCAACATGTTCTTTAATAAAATGATACCGGATGTCAATGTGCTTCGTCTTAGAATGTTGGACCGGATTGCATGAAATAGCAATGGCACTCTTGGAGTCACAGTACATCGGAATCCGATTGTACTTATATCCATAGTCAAGCAGTTGAGTACGCATCCAAATAACTTGTGCACAACATGCAGACAAGGAAACATATTCAGCTTCAGCAGTTGACATCGCAGTACAATCTTGTTTCTTTGAACTCCAACTCACGAGCTTTCCACCTAGAAATTGCAATCCTCCTGATGTACTCTTACAATCATCTTTACATCCTGCATGGTCCGCATCTGAATAGGCAATTAGTTCAAATCCGGAATCCTTCGGATACCATAGGCCCATGTTATAGGACTGTCTCAGGTACCGAAAGATCCGTTTAACCTCTTTGAGGTGTTTGACCGTAGGACGTGCTTGATATCGAGCACATACAAAAGTAGCAAAAGCAATGTCTGGTCGACTGGCTGTTAGGTACATAAGCCCTCCTATCATACGACGATAAGTCGTTTGATCAGTAGGAGTGCCTTGTAAATCAGCATCCAGCCTCTCAGTTGCCATAGGTGTACTCATGGAAACACATTCATCTAGACCATGTTTCTTTAGCAACTCTATTGCATATTGTGACTGACTTATGAATATGCCACGGGGAGATTGATGAACTTGAAGTCCAAGAAAGAACTTTAGTTCACCCATCATTGACATTTCAAAATTATTTTTCATTAAGTTTGCAAAACGTTTTGAAAAATCTGGATTTGTTGAACCAAAAATGATGTCATGTGTGAAGTGCAGTCTAAGCATGAGAGTTAACTACTAATGTCAATTCCAACAATCTCCCCTTATCAATATTGTGACATCATAAGTAACCTTGGAAATCTAACACTTCACTTGAATAAATCAAGGAAATGTTTGTGTTTTTCGAAAATAAATTTCGAAAAAACACGATAACTACTAGATCACTTAGATTACTAGTTAACACTAATTGAATCATTAAACAATCATTTTCAAATTAGTGACCTACGTTCAGCGTTGGCTTGATGTTAGCACTGGTAGGATTTCCATTCATCATTGTGAATACTTTACTTAAGTATCACTATTGAATGTTCCGCGCAATGTCACAAAGACATGCAATGTCACATAGACATATAAGCGACTCTTGTACCTTTTTGTATCTTTGATGTTTAATACAAATGTACTTTTGTGTCCTATGTGAGATTTATGATTTGATCTCTTTTGGCTCTAGACTCAATAAGTGCTTTTTGGTTTTAGTGATCGGAGGCTGGAGCAGACTGCCACCTTTTCAATATCAACAAACTCGGAGTGAGATGTCAATAGATTATGCATTTAATCTCCGTGACAATGAAACAAGAATTCTTTTGTTTTCTTTTTGAGAAGAATCTTGAGTGGCTGGGAAGGGTTGTGCATTTGCATCACTGGGTCCATGATGTCTTTCTTTAATACCGAATATCATCTTTGTGCTTATTCGATTGTTATGTATTGACCCAGAAAAAGCTTGCCTAAAGTTTGTGGAGGGCTTCTTTCTTTTCACCCTTTATCCATATATTTCTTTTTCATTCTTCAACCCCTTCAATGTCTACCAAGACGTCATTACTATCATCAAGTTGTGATTGTTCTGACGATAGCTCATACCTTAGTTGATATTATTCCCATTCACATTCTACTCCATCATACCTAAGGACTTCTATTCAATCTATGGAATGACCCTGGTTAGATCTTTTCGGTTCTGGTTGGATCATGAGATAATACCTAACCTTACCACCTTATTTCTTCTTTGATGATCATGAGGTAGTTGGTTGTTAGGTATTAAGATCAGAACCATAAAACCATTTGAAAATCAATCAAAGTGTTTGATATAAATCAAAACATTTAACACTTTGAAAGGTTCACCTTTTTGAGAAATACCCCCTACACATGTGCATCGATATTCAAAATTATTTCATTTAAAATTATTTTGCACATGGAGGAAAGAGTTGATTGCACTTTGAGTCTTTTAGATCACTTTGATATTCCACACGCTTAAGCATTTATCTTTCTTGATCACATTTTAATCTAATTTTCTTCCCCTCAAAAATAGCATACCAAATGATATTTTTGATATCAATGGATTAAAATAGCTATATGAGAATTTGAAAACACATGAGAGAAAACAGATATAGCATGATTATGATTTGGAACCTTTTTGAATGTTCTAAACAAATTTGAAAAATAGTTGCGTTAAAGTATATAAATATCTAAAACGTATGGTCAGTAGATTGCTCACTCCTTATCCGTTTATTTAGGAAACGTCGTAACCGGAACTTTCTTCACCATTTGCTCGCTATATCGAGATAAAAAATACTTGACCACAATCTTCTTTTAAATCGATTATTATTCATTTGTTCTCAAAACATTTTCTTTGTATACCATTTTGCTTGAGATTTAAGATTTGGAATATCGTAATGATATAGCTCAAGTCAAGAAGTTGTTAACTTTCCCGTAGTGAGGAATAGATGTTCAAAAAGATGTACATTTTTTTTTCCCTTTATTTGAAGAATGAGTCATAAGCTGACACACCTATATTAGAAGTTCGTATGTCCCGAGCACATTTTATGAAAATATGTTGATAAATATTGCTCATGACAAAGAAGATTTCTCTTCTTTTAAAGATAAAGCGCACTGAAACGTACACTTCCCTTTTATTTGAAGACGGGTTGAAATCTGACATTTGATTCCAAACATTGACTTGAGCTACCTAAATTTGATTGTTTTTTTTTTCATTTGAATTGCTCTAGATACGAAAAGATTTCTCTTTTCTTTGTTAAGGATAAATGCACTGAAATGTACATTTTCCTTTTATTTAAAGCACGGGTTGCAATCTGATATATGATTACAAACCATTGACTTGAGCTACAAAACTTTGAATGTTTTGATTGAATAGTTAAAGACCGAACAAAGATTTCCCTTTTCGTTGTTAAAGGATAAATGCCACTGAACGTACATTTTTCCTTTTATTTGAGGGAGAGGAGGAACGGGTGTTGCAATCTGAATGATTACAAGACATTGTCATCGTATTTAGACAACAACTTTGGAACCATTTTTAAGCACCAGTGCTAACGGGTTTGCCAGTTTTGAAACCATTTTAAAGTGGTGTTCATTTCGGATGTAAAGATGTTGAGTTCCAACTCGAGGGCTTGAAACCGATGTTTCTATTTGAAACGCTCTAAGTGGATAACGGAGATTTAAATTTCCTTTTGATTTTCCCATTGATTTTTGAAACTCGGTGTTTCATGTGGAGTTTTAAATCTTGTTGACGAAGAAGATTTCCATTTGTTAATGTCATTTGATGAAACATCCTGAAAATTTGTTTCGTTTGAAACTCTTCCTTTCTTGTTGATGGTTGAAGCAAAGTCATTCTTGTTTTACATCGAAAGCATTTCTGATTTGGAATATTTAAAAGATTTCGAATGACTTTGCTTTGGCCTCCACACTTGTTTTACCGGTGTAAAACGAGAGTATGGAGTAACATAAACATTATTCTTTCCTTTGAAAGTACTTGTCTTAAAACTCTTTTGAGAAGAAGATGCTTCAAAAGTTTGAGCTTGATATAAATGATAATTCACGATCTCGGGAGGTCGGGGGTGATGGAATAAATGAAAGCCATTTTAGAGAGAGAAAACACTTTATTAATGAATGATTAGTGAAATTACAATTATGAGGTTCACCCTTCTAAGGAAGATTAGAGAGGGTATTTATAGCCTAAACACAAGCCATCTTTGGGCTAATTACATTTCTAGTCCTTGTGTTTAAGACTATATAGAAACTAATGTAATTTCCATATAGACACCATATTTTTAATCCTAACAATCTTCCCCCAATATGGTGGCATATGGAATTACTTACAATGTATCCTACAAGTACAAATATAAGAGCTCTAGCTTGAATCTTTCCATTACTTGCAGACGATATAATGTAACTTGTATAAACAGAGTAGCTTCCCCCCAGTTCATACTGCATGTCCTTTTTTTGTTTTTTTTTTTTTTTATTTTTTTTTTTTTTTTTTTTTTTTTTTTTTTTTTTTTTTTTATCAGTTTTCTTCATCTACTTCTTTTTGTTCAAGTTTCTGAATCAGCTTCCCCCCAAACTAACATCCGTATTGTAAGCAAATTCAGAAACTGTGATGTAGCTTCATAGAAGAAGAAGAAGAAGTAGATGTAGATGAAGAAGTAGAAGATGAGAATCAGAGGATTAGAAGAAGCAAAAGCAGAAGCCAGCCACATCAACCACATCAAACTGAACTGCTTCTGTTTTGGTGAATATCCGTTCAGGGGAACATGCAAGGAATCAGAACTCTTTTTTCAATGTGTGCTCATACTTCTTACACTAACATCCAGAGGATTGAAAGATACAATCCATCTCCATAAGATAGAAGCGGACTTGAAGATAAGAAAGAAAGAAATTAAGGTGAGATAAGTACACATTTCTTCCCCTAATTGATGCAATCTATCAAATACTTCATTTCTCTTTCCGAGTTTGACTGTTGACGTCAACTGTCGAGTTTGACTGATCTAAACAAACTTGACCAATTCCGATATTGATCAAAATCATAGCAGATAAACCAAATCTTATGATCAAATCTGACCGAATTTGATCAAATCTTACGATAAAACCGTAAGTAGCCAAACTCGATCATATCAAACAAATTAAAAATGTACAATAAACTGATAATAAGCTCAGGTCACAAATAAACAGCTAAACCATGTAATAATCAGAAAAACATAAGCTGTGATTAATCTCGGAATAAACTGGATCTGACATAAATCTTGACTGAAATGGTAATAAGCTGCCTGAACGGATGAATAAGCTTCAAATAAGCTGCAAAATAAGCTGATTCAGAATAGTAAACATCTCGAATGTCTGTGCAGCTCTAGATACCACTTGATAGTCTTGAATATAGGTATCAATAAGCAATATAGTGTTTAGTCTAGAGAGAGAAAGTTAGAGAGAAAGAGGGAGGAGAGGGGAAGGAAGGATTAGAGAAAAGATTAGAATGAGATAAGAATCACTCTAGAGTCACCACCTCACCAAATGAGGTGGTAGAGGGTATTTATACCCAATTACAATATGAGCATGGAGCCCTTGTCTTTTAGACTTTTACCATTTAGCCCCCTTGTCTTTTAGACTTTTTCTATTTAGCTAAGTCTTATGACTTTATTTCACTTACCCTATTACACAATATTATTATTCTATTTATTACAAGACTTCTATCTCAGTAAGATCATCACTTTTATCAATCCTAACATTTTCCAAATGTAGTATTTTTGAGAGATCATTGTTTTTATTTTATTCCAAAAAATTGTATGTGAATGGAAAATTTTAAGAACTCTCCCCTTAGATCATGATTCCGTATTTTCAATTTGAAGGCTTTTTATAAAAAACTTGGAGCATTGAAACTAAGCTATGTGATCGTTTTAAATTTTGTGTGTTTTTTTAATATGAAAATATGTCAATCTTTTGGTATTCTTGATTTTTTCAATTTTATACTTTTGTTTTAAAAAAAATTATTTACATGTTTTTGATGTATGAGCTTTTCAAGAAGATAACTTTGTCAGACTTTTCAACTGAGTTGGAGTCATACATCTCATACCAATTTGATAAACTAAATACTCAAAGCGTTATGATTGGAAGCGACTTTGTAAATAGATCGCTAAGTTGGTATTCTTGTCCCGACAAGTAAAATTTCCACAGTACCCTTCTCAACATGTTCTTTAATAAAATGATTATCATTTTCGATTTTGAAATTTGTTTTTCAATTTTCACAAACTCCCCCTTGAATAATGAATCTTTTTGAAAACTCCCCCTTGAAATGAAATCATGTAAAGTAGACTAATCACAAGAGTTGTGTATCATCCAGATTACTTATGCATAACAGGCAGACAAGGAGACATATTCAGCCTCAGCAGTAGACATCGCAGTACAATCTTGTTTCTTTGAACTCCAACTCACGAGCTTTCCACCTAGAAATTACAATCCTCCTGATGTGCTTTTACAATCATCTTTACATCTTGCATGGTCCGCATCTGAATAGGCAATTAGTTCAAATCTGGAATCCTTCGGATACTATAGGCCCATGTTATAGGACTGTCTCAGGTACCAAAAGATCCGTTTTACCTCTTTGAGGTGTTTGACCGTAGGACGTGCTTAATAACGAGCACATACAAAAGTAGCAAAAGTAATGTCTGGTCGACTGACTGTTAGGTACATAAGTCCTCCTATCATACGATGATAAGTCGTTTGATCAGTAGGAGTGCCTTGTAAATTAGCATCCAGCCTCTCAGTTGCCATAGGTATACTCATGGAGACACATTCATCTAGACCATGTTTCTTTAACAATTTAATTGCATATTGTGACTGACTTATGAATATGCCACGGGGAGATTGATGAACTTGAAGTCCAAGAAAGAACTTTAGTTCTATAACACCCCCAAATTAGGTCGCAGCGGAATAAGGGTCCGGGGCGTGTTACTTCTCAGATCAATAACACAAGATAATAT
>BQNB010027238.1:16546-57818 GCA_026074375.1 Tanacetum coccineum | reverse complement strand
AGGCCAAAGGCTCATGAAAAGCCCATGACTAAGCCCATGGCCGACCATAGCTAGAAGTATTTATACCCTCTCCACACATGGAAAGGGTGTTGGTTGTTCATTTTTACATAGTTAATCTAATTGTTCTTTCTTTGTTTTCTCTCTCTAAGTGTTCATCCAACCACCTCTTTCTGTCTCTAAAAACCCTAAACAAATCCCATACTATATGTGTTAAGATATTCTAAAATTGGTATCAAGAGCCATGAGGTGTTTGTGAAGGTTTTGTGTGTGTTTTTTCTACTCTTTTTAGGCGTGTTTTGGTTCGAACCTATCAAAAGGTTTTCATCTTTTGAGAGTTCAAAAACCATAAAGCTTTAAACTTTCTTCTTTATTTATCTTAGTTTAGGCTAGAAGTATAAGAAAATCTTTGAAAAACCATCAAAAATTTCATCTTCATGAGTCGTTTTGGTTAGAAAAAGGATTTTGTACCAAGAATCTTGATTTCAATTTTTTTGTGTCAAAAACATTAAAGTTTGTGTTTTTAAGGTTCTAATGGTCTTAGATAGGTATGAAGTACAAGAAAAATCAGGTAAAAACGTCAAAAAGTGAGTCTTTTTAATATTTTTGGTTTTTGAGTTTCATAGTGTATTGGGCGAATTATACGTCTAGGCGAGTTATACATTATTGTTCAGGCGAAGTATACGTTTTTTTCTTCAGGCGATTTATACATAACTACTTTAGGCGAATTATACGTAGCTTCCTAAAGGCGATTTATACGTTTATTTCCTAAGGCGATTTATACGTTGTATCTAAAGGCGATTTATACATCATCATTAGGTGATTTATACATCATTTGCTTGGGTGATTTATACGCTTTACTTGGGAGAACTATACACTGTCATTAGGAGAATTATACGGTTGTTCTTTGATTTGTAAAATCCCGTGAAAACTTGATTTCCCGGTTTTATCAAGAATTGTTAAATCCCGTGTATTCCAAAGACTCAATTACATTAATCAAACCTTACTTTACCACAACAACTTCCAATCACTATACGATCATCTTTTATCTTATCACATTAAAATGGATTCAATTATTCAACTTGGACAAGAGAATACTCTTGCTGAGTACATGATACTCTCCGGTACTAATAATCGTCCACCTATGTTGGACAAGGACCTGTATGATTCTTGGAAAAGTATAATGGAATTAGACATGTAAAATAAAGAGCACGAATGAATGATACTTGAATCAGTTGAACACGGTCCACTCATTTGGCCTACTATTGAAGAGAATGGGGTGACCAGAACAAAGAAATATGTTGAATTATCTGCTGCTAAGAAAATTCAAGTTGATTATGATATGAAGGCAACCAATATCATTCTTCAAGGTCTACCAGCTAATATCTATTCACTTGTTAATCATCACAGAGTTGCCAAGGATTTATGAGAGAGAGTTCAATTACTAATGCAAGGAAACTCTTTGACTAAGCAGAAAAGAGAGTGTAAACTATATGATGCATTTGATAAGTTTACTCACATCAAGGAGGAATTACTTCATAAGTATTGCTTGAGATTCACTCAGATGATTAATGACATAAACATTTACAAAATGAAAATGGAGCAGTTTCAAGTTAATACCAAGTTCTTAAATAGTCTTCCACGTGAATGGAGTAAGTTTGTGACTGATGTCAAGCTTGTAAAAGATTTGCATACTACCAACTTTGATCAACTTCATGCATATCTTGAACAACACGAACTCCATGCAAATGAAGTCCGTCTTATGCGTGAACGCAATCAAGATCCACTTGCACTAGTTGCTAATCATCAGATGACACCACCTCACTTCAACACTTATCAGTCTTCATACAACAATCCTCAGCTTCAACAACAGTTTCCACCATCTCAATATGGATCAATTCATCCCACTCAACATTACTCATCTACTTATCCATCACAACCTCAATTCAATCATTCATCCGTTCCACCATCATATCCATATCAGTCTCAAATGAATCATCAAACCTCATCTGTTCCACAAATTGCTTATCAATCACCTCAAGTTTCTACACAATCTATGACTGAGTCACCTCTTGTGGACTCAGGTCTTGCTATTCCTGTATTCTCTCCAGGAGATGATCCAATTGCTTGTCTCAACAAGGCAATGGCTTTTCTAACAGCTGTAGCTTCCTCAAGGTTCCACTTAACCAATAATAAATTTAGAACTTCCTCGAATCCAAGAAACTAAGCCACTATTCAAGATGGCAGGGTCATAGTGCAACAAGTTCAGGGAGACAAGGGCAAAGTTATTCTGGCACTGGTTATAATAGTAATGATACTAGTTCTAGGGGAAACAATGCAAATGGATAGGCAAGGGTTGTTAAATGCTACAACTGTCAAGGTGAAGGACATATGGCTAGGCAATGCACTTAGCCTAAGCGACCAAGGAATGCAACATGGTATAAGGATAAATCAATGTTGGTTGAAGCTCAATAGCTGAGCCCAGAAGCTGGAAAAATTGATGAAGATCAACTCGCATTTCTTGCAGATCCAGGGGTTCCAGACGGTCAAGCTGTTCAGCGCCAAACATTAAAAATAATGCAGCTATTCGATCAGACTGAGGACTATGATACTTATGATTCTGACTGTGATGTTCTTTCGATGCAAAAGTGGATCTTATGGCCATCTATTTCCTAACTATTTTTCAGACATATCCCAGGAGGCACCTCATTCTGAAACCTATCTTAATGATATGGAAAATCAAGGTGTGCATGCAATGCAGGATTTTGAACAAACACCAGTTGTGGATTTTACAAATAATAAGATACATAGTGATAGCAATATCATTCCATACTCTTAATATTTGCAAGAAACACAATAGGCAGATGTTTAAGATACTAATTTGCAGGCACAACAAGATTCAATGATTTTATCTATGATTGAACAAATGTCAGAACAAATGATTAATCATGTAAATAATTGGGAAAAGGCTAATAAGGAACAGAATAATGAATCAGTAACCGCTGAGCTAGAGAGATATAAAGAACGAGTCAAAACTTTTGAACAATGTCTTAATATTGATTTAAGCAGTCATGAAAAAATAAGTGATTCTTAAATGGATGATATGATTAAAGAGAAGCTTGCACTGAAAAAACAAGTTGACTCACTTGAGAAAAATCTTTCTAAACAAATCAAAGAAAAGGAATGTTTATTGCAAACATTCAATGTTTTCAAAAGTGAATCCAAATAAAAGGAAGATAAATATATGGAAAACGAAATTGATTTGGAAAACAAGATAAAGGAACTTGATAATATTCTTTTTAAAGTGGGTCAATCTACTCAAACAGTGCACATGTTAACAAAGCCTCAAGCTTTTTATGATAATATACACAAACAAGCTCTAGGTTATCAAAATTCGTTTCATCTTAAGAAAGCTCACATCGGGATTAAACCAACCTTGTATGATGGTATTGTTATTTATGATAAACATGTTGCTATGCCTGTGATTAATGACGAGGAAACATTAATTTTGGAAGAAGAGATTCGATTAAAAATGTCTAAAAAAGAAAAAGATCAAGAGGCCATTAAACAAAACATTTCTCATAAACCTATTGATTATGAAAAATTAAATAGACTATCTGATGATTTTAGGAAATGTTTTACTCCACAACAAGAATTGTCGGCTGAACAAGCTTTCTGGTTGCGTATGTCCAATCCTACCAGTAAACCTTCTGATGCACTCCTTGTCAAAATAGAAGCTCCTAAGGAACTTCCTAAGGTTAGCTTGGTGAATGAAAGCCTTAAAAAGATTAAATTTCACCTTGCCAGAGGGGGTGGGGGGGGGGGGGGGGGGGGTTTGACAATGTGTGATATAAGGACTACAACCTGAATGCTCGTACAAAGGGTGAATGGGGGTTTGAACATACGAAATCTATTTTTAACAATGAAATTATTCCATTTCTAAAATCTTTAAAAAGACATCTTCAATGTGTTTGATAGAGATCTTCTAAATGAAATAATGAAAGTACAAACAGTTTTTGACCAAATGGACGCTGCTGTTCAACAGTCTTTAGTTGACAAATAATGTTTAGAAATTGCTAAGAAAGAATTACTTTTGGAAAATGATCGACTCTTACAACAAATCATGTCTCAAGATATTCTTTTAACTGTGAGGAATTCTATGTATTTGATTGGTGAATTTGTGAATATGGATAGAAAGAGAAATGAATCTTGTGATAAGTGTTTCAATCTTGAGGCCGAGCTTTTGAAATCACAAAATGTGAATAATGATCTTTTGAAAAGTTACTCACAACTTGAAAAACATTTTATTTCTCTTAAATTGTCAATACAACTTAATCAAGAAATTTTTCAAAAAGATGAATCTTGTAATAATCAAAATACTCTCGAAATTCTAGAATTTTTTGAAAATAATGATTTGAAAGCTCAGCTTCAAGACAAAGATAATACCATTTGTAAGTTGAAGGTATTATTAAATCAATGAGAGAAAAGTCCAAGGAAGAGAATGTCAAGTATGATTATTGTGAAATAGAAACCAAAAATGTGAAACTAGTGAATAGTGTGGCAAAATTGCTTTCAAAAAAATGAGCATCTTTGTAATGAATTTAATCATGTGAAACAGGTTTTTAAAGAGCGGTTTGACTCAATTAAAAAGACACGTGTTCGTATTAAAGAACAAAGTGACTCTTTAATTGATAAACTGAACTTAAAATCTGCAGAAAATGAGGATTTAAAAGCTCAATTTCAAGATAAGGTTTTTGTGATAACGTCATTGAAAAATGATTTACGAAAAGTAAAAGGAAAAGAAATTGTTGATAAATGGTGCACAAATCTATCTACCAACACTATTGTTCCAGGAATGTTCAAGCTTGACTTAGAACCTTTGGCTCCTAGGTTATTGCAAAATAGGGAAGCTCACATAGATTACCTTAAGTACACTCAGGAACAAGCTGATATTCTTTGGGGAATAGTCGAACAAGCTAAAGCAGAACAACATTTAGATAAAGAGTTAGACTTTGCCTGTAAGATGTCCCAACTAATCATGAGTGTTACTTGTATAGTGATATGAAGAAATATGCCCTAATAGCTATTAATCTTTAGGCAAAACAGGTTGCTGTCACACCCAAAAACAAGGTCAAGAAAGTTTATGTTTTGCTGAACCTCTTCTCTGACACCTCAAGAAACATTAAACAGGTAGAGTCATCTACAACATCAGATTCTAACACACCTGTGTTGTCTTCTATAGGATTGAAGTGTTCTGCTAGTAATTGCAGATCAACGCCTACATGCAATAAAAGGAATGATAGGATCTCGCAAACAACAAGTAGGAACATGGAAAATAAAGTAGAAGCCCAACCTAGGAAAGTTAATAAAAAGAATCGTGTTGTTGAACCTATTCATGATATTAATGTTAAGCATTCACTGTTAAATGCAAATTCTGAACCTATTTGTGCTACTTGTAAGAAATCTATGTTTGATGGTGTTCATGATATGTGTATTGTTGATTTTGTAGAAAATGTGAATAGTTATGCTAAATCTGCTAAGAAACATAAAAAACAAAATATTTGGAAACCTACGAGTCATGTATTCACTAAAGTAGGACTTAAGTGGAAACCAACAGGCAGAACTTTCACTATAGTTGGTTAATCTCAAAGCCCTTTAACCTAGGATCAACTTCAGCTAACATAGTGCCCTGCCTACGAAACCCACTTCCCACACAGTTGAAACAAACACAAGAAAACCAAGCATAAAATCTAAGCAGGAAACCTAAAAATGTTAAAAATTAGGTTCGAGTAAAAAAGCAAGATTATAGGAATAATAAGAATGCTAACCACTCAGAACCCACTCATACTTGGGGAATCCAATGCACAGAAATTCCATCGTCTTCTCTCTGTCATAGACAGGATGTTCCAGATTATTCTCTGGTATCCGGACTCCGAATGTTCAAAACATATGACAGGGAACCGCTCTTAGCTCATGAACTTTGTTAGTAAATTTCTAGGTACAGTTAGATTCGGGAACGACCATATTGCAAGAATGATAGGGTATGGTGACTATTAGCTGGGAAATATTACTATTTCAAGAGTATACTATGTCGAGGGGCTTGGACATAACTTGTTTTGGTTGGTCAATTTTGCGACGCGGATCTTGAAGTTGCATTTCAGAAAAACACTTGCTTTATTCGTAATTTAGAAGGTGTTGATCTACTTTCCGGATCCCGAGACACAAATTTGTACACAATTTCTCTTGATGACATGCTTAAAACATCTCCGATCTGTCTTCTATCTAAAGCGTCAAAGACTAAGAGCTGGTTATGGCACCGTCGGTTATCACATCTCAACTTTGGTACTCTTAACAAGCTAGCTAAAGATGGTCTTGCATGAGGCATTCCAAGACCTGAATTTCAGAAAGATCATCTGTGTTTAGCATGTGCATTAGGAAAAAGCAAGAAATCCTCCCATCAACCCAAAGCTGAATACACTAACCAAGAGAAGCTATATCTTTTGCATATGGATTTGTGTGGCCCGATGCGTGTGGCGAGTATTAACGGGAAAAGGTATATCTTAGTGATTGTTGACGATTACTCAAGATTTACTTGGGTAAGATTTTTGAGGACAAAAGATGAAGCTCCTGAGGCCATCATCAAATGCATCAAAAATATTCAAGTTCGTTTGAATGCCACTGTCCGTAATGTTCGAACAGATAATGGAACCGAATTTGTCAATCAGGCACTTCGTGAATTTTATGAAAATGTTGGCATCTCACATCAAACATCTGTTACTCGCACTCCTCAGTAGAATGGCATTGTCAAAAGGCGAAACCAAACTCTTGTAGAAGCTGCTCGTACAATGTTAATATTTTTTAAAGCTCTATTATTTTTATTGGTCAAAGCAATCAATACAGTCTGTTACACCCAAAACCATTCATTAATCCGCCTTCGATACAACAAAACTCTATATGAGCTTATGCAAGATAAGAAACTGGATTTATCATTCTTTCATGTCTTTGGTACACACTGTTATCCTACCAATGACAATGACGACCTTGGTAAATTAGATGCAAATGCTGACATTGGTATTTTCGTTGGTTACGCGCCTGCTAAGAAAGCGTTCAGAATCTACAACAAAAGAACCCGGAAAATTATAGAAACAATTCATGTGACATTCGATGATCTGACAACAATGGATTCTGAACAATTCAGTTCAGGACCCAGGCTTCATTCTATGACTCCTGCAACATCTAGCTCAGGACTCGTTTCAAACCCTGTTTCTCAACAACCTTGTATTCCACCACCAAGAGATGATTGTGATCACTTGTTTTAACCTATGTTTGATGAACACTTCACTCCTCCATCAATTGCTATTTCTCTAGTTCAAGAAGCTGATGCTCCAAGAGCTGTGGTTTTAGCCGATTCTCTTGTGTCAATTTCCATTGACCAGGATGCTCTATCATCAAGTACTCCATCAACATAAGAACAAGAACAATCTCCAAGCATTTCTCAAGGTTTTGAAGAATCACCAAAAAACACCAATCTTTCATGATGATCCACTTAATGAATCTCCTCATGAAGAATCAACTTCTTAAGGATCATCATCGAATGTGAGACAAACCCACACTCTATTTAAACACCTTGGTAAATGGACTAAGAATCATCCTTTAGCAAATGTGATTGGAGATCCTTCTCGCTCTGTCTTTACAAGAAAGCAACTCCCAAACTAACGCCATGTGGTGTTATTTTGATGCCTTCCTAACTTCTGTAGAACCAAAGAACTTCAAACAAGAAATGACCGAACCGTCATGGATTGATGTAATGCAAGAAGAAATTCATGAATTTGAAAGGCTACAAGTTTGGGAATTGGTGCCATGTCTAGATAAAGTGTTATTGATCAAACTTAAATGGATTTATAAGGTCAAGATGGATGAATTTGGCGGGGTACTAAAGAATAAGGCTAGACTAGTTGCTCAAGGTTTCAGGCAAGAAGAGGGAATCGATTTCGAGGAATCATTTGCACCGGTTGCTAGAATAGAGGCCATCCGTATCTTCATAGCAAATGCCGCTCATAAGAATATGACGATCTACCAAATGGACGTCAAAACGGCTTTCTTAAATGGCGAGCTCAAAGAAGAGGTCTACGTTTCTCAACCAGAAGGATTTGTTGATTAGGACAACCCATCGCATGTGTACAAACTTAAAAAGGCTCTTTACGGTCTCAAACAAGCACCACGTGCATGGTACGACATGCTGTCAAGCTTCCTAATTTCACAACATTTCTCCAAAGGTGCAGTTGATCCAACACTCTTTACACGACAAGCTGGGAACGACTTATTACTGGTACAAATTTATGTTGACGATATAATATTTGCATCCACTAATACTGCCATGTGTAATGAGTTTGCTAATCAGATGACCACTAAGTTCAAGATGTCAATGATGGGGCAAATGTCATTCTTTTTAGGATTACAAATTTCTCAAAGTCCCAGAGGCATCTTTATAAACCAATCTAAATATGCTTCTGAAATTGTTAAAAAATATGGTTTGCTTAATACTGATTCTGTCGACACACCCTTGGTAAAAAAAGTAAACTGGATGAAGATCTACAAGGAAACAAGTTGATGCTACACTTTATTCATAAAAGCAATAATAAATTCATTTAATTCTAGAAATAATAAAATAAAACATAATGACAATTATGAAATTTATGTAAGATTAAAATACCTTATATTATATAAGAAAAATAATTAATGTTTATGTATATATAATTTATGCCGAAATTATTAATATTTATGTATTTATACTTTACAAATTAAATGAAATAAAATTAGGATAAATACAAAATAATTATGCAAGTTTTAAAATCTGAATTAGTCATTTTTAAAAGCCCAAAACTTGGCCAAGATACCCTATTATAATTCTTTATACATTTTATTTGTTAAACCCTAAAACAAAAACATACCCGAAAACCCTAAAAACAAAGAGCGGCACAAGAATTTTCCAGAGCTAGCACCAATTTTCTAAGTTTTTCGAAGGTCAAGGATCGGGAAAAATATTGAAAGATGTTTAAGGCAGTTGGTTTTCGATCGTAGGGAATTATTTGGTTCGAAAAACAAAAAAAAATTTCGCGTGTCAATAAATCGAAAAATCATCAGGAATCATCAAGGTATTTTTGTAATCATTTCATCATATAAATTTTGTTCTATGCTTAAAGAAAAATTATCATGCATGCTATTTTGGTCGAAATAATTAATAACAGTTCGATAACCCAAATTTTTAGGCTAGTTATGTAATCGCATTTATAATAATTTGTAAAAATGAAATTTTATATTATTATATAGATTTGTTTTTATATCATATATGCCTCAGTGAAAATTGTTGGAAAATTTTTATAGAGCTCGAATAAATTTGATTTGGATTTAATCGTGATTGCCGAATTCGAAAAAGGGAAAAAGGAAAGAAAAGTGTTAAAATTGAATAGGTTAAGGGTTTGGTTAATTTTTCCCCAGGTACATTAAATGCTAATGATGGGTAATTATTGAGTTTGTGATTGGTAAGAATCAAATTAGGGTTTTGGATGATTTAATTGTAGCCGATTGTAAATTTAAAATATAAGGGGTGAAAAATTAGTAAATTCTGAAACTAATGAGGCCTGTTTTAAACATGTTATTATACTTATTATAATCTGTATAAAATAAGTTGGGGGGTATAAAATGTCATATTGATATTATTCTTGGATTAAAATGGTTAATTATATATAATAAGTAATTAGAAATTAATTAATTAAAATAGAGGGACTGAAATTGTAAATTCTAAAAAGTAGAAGGTTTGGTCAGTATTTAATGTATAAAGTATGAATTTGTCATATTTGAATCTATAAGGACTTGTTTTGTAATTATGGATAATTAAAGATATTGTTTAAATAATTAATAAACAAAAAGGGCTAAATATGTAAATTGTGTAAATTAAGGGTTGACCTTGGTAAGAAAACAAAATGGAAGGTATAATCTGAATAAAATGTGAAACTTTGATATTTACACTTTTAACCTTGAAAATTGTTGATTTTGTATATTAAACCCTAAAATATGGAAAGTTGTCATATTTAACCCTAAACTTGTAAGGTTGGCATGTTAAGTCCCTAAACTATTCAAAATACTTAATAGAATCTCAAATGATGAATATTACTAATTTTGGAAACTTACTAAAAATGGAAAGTTACTAAAAATGGAAAGTTACTAAACAGCGGAAGTCTCAAATAAATAACCAAAGGAAAATAAGTCAACATGACTTAAGGTACATAAGTTCTTAAAGGACAGACATATCCAAACGAAATAACCGAAATAACGAAGGTCTCGAAAAGTAACAAATCATATATCAAAACTAAGATCTCTAGGGTAAGTCCACACTCAGCACTCATATCCCGAAAGCAACCCCAGCTCCTAGCTTAGATACCTGCCGCAGGAAAAGAAAGTGCGGCTGAGCTTACAAAGCCCAGTGAACAGATATATATAATCGAATGCAAAAGATAACGGAAATCAAAGGATACGATACAAGGTATAAAGGATATCACAAGACATGATCAAAGGAATACAAATATAAGGTAAGACAAATCAGAAGTCAATTCATAGTGTAAGGTAAGATGAATCAGAAAATCAAATTAAGTTCAATCACCAAGCCCAAACAAATCATATCATAGTAACCACGGAGTCATGAGCTCCAAATGTGAAAGACGTGGATTGCACCCAAACATCAGTCACCAAATATCCAAATATCATAATGTCATAATCCATCGAATACAAAACAAATCTAGGATGCATCCATACGCCCCTTAAACAAATAATAATCTTCATAGTGCACATATAATATCAAATGGGGGACGGTGTGAGAAATCACTCACCCACACATGAGTCATGCCAAAGGTGCATCAATGACACGGCCATGTTACCTTCATGGCTAGGAAACAAATAGTGGCTTGGTTCTCAAACTGAAGGGTTCAAAGCAAAGTCATATCAAAGTTCATTTCAAAGGGATCATAGCAAAGGTTCAATGTCAAAGGTTCAAATATCAAAGGTTCAAATATCAAAGGTAGCATAGCAGGGTTCAAATAGAACATAATAACAGATCATATAAGAAAGCCAAGATAAAAGGCTCAGAGCAAATGTAGCAAATCACATAGAGGCAAGATAGAAAAGAAATATGTCATGAGGAAACTTAAACGGTAAGGTCAGAAATATCCTACCTTATTCCGAAGTCAAAGCAATAATCCAAAGAAAGCACCATCAGGGAATATCAAAATCACTCCCTCTTGACCGAACCTAAAGAAATGATGAATTCGAATTACAAACCATTCATTTAAGTTATACTTTCTATTTTTAGTAACTTTCCATTTTTAGTAACTTTCTATTTTTAGTAACTTTCCATTTTTAGTAACTTTCCATTTTTAGTAACTTTCCATTTTTAGTAACTTTCTATTTTTAGTAATATTCATCATTTGAGATTCTATTAAGTATTTTGAATAGCTTAGGGACTTAATATGTCAACCTTACAAGTTTAGGTAAAATAGAAAGACAACTTTCCACATTTTAGGTTTTAATATACAAAATCAACAATTTTCAAGGTTAAAATGAAAATATCACAAGTTTCACATTTATTTCAGAATATACTTCCATTTCCTGTAATTATCAAGTCAAACCCCTAATTTAATAAAATATACATATTAGCCCTATTTGTTATTTAATTATTAAACCAAATCTTTAATTATCCAGAATTACAAAACCGTCCTATAGATTTCAAATATGACAAATTCATACTTTATTACATTAAATACTAACCAAACCTTCCCACGTTTCAATAATTTACAATTTAGTCCCTCCTAATTTAATGTAAAATAATTCTAATTACTTACTAATGTAATTTTACCCAATCTTTAACCAAAATACTATCAAAATACATTTATACCCCCCAACTTATTTTATACAGAATATAATAAATATAATAACATGTCTAAAACAGACCCCATAGTTTTAGAAATTACAAAACAAGTCCTTATACTTTAAATATCAAATCGGATAACAAATAAATCACAAAACCCTAATTTAATTTTTCCCAATCACAAACATAATTATTATTCAATCATTAGCATTAATTACACCTGGAAAAAATAGCAAAACCCTAACCCTAATTCATTTTAACCATTTTTCTTTCCTTTTTCCTTTTATTCGAAAATCGGCAATATAAAAGATAAATCCCCAATAATTATTCCGAATCCTTCCAAAATTTTTCCAACAATTTAAACTGAGTCATACATGGATATAAAAACCTTAGAAAAATATAAAATCAATTTTACAAATAATTTTTATGCCGATCTATCATTAATAAGTCTAAAAAATTATTAAAATAGGGTTTACGAACATGTTTAATTTTTTATAAAATCATAAAACAATGCATGAATATTTTCCTCTGTAAATTTTATGAATATATTATAGAAAAATGGAGGTACAAAAATACCTTTGAAGAGCCTTGGTGATTTAATGAATTAATTGAAACCCGGTTGCTTAATTCGAACCCAAAACAAATACCACAATCGAACCAAGCCTTAAAAAATCTTTCCAATATTTTTCCCACAATCCTTGACCTCAAAACCTCCCGTAGAAAAATCGTGAAAGCCTTTGGAAAAATTCTTATTCCGCATTTTGTATTTAAGTGGATTCGTGGATGTTGTTTTTTAGTGTTTATCAAAATGAAAAATGCATAAATAAATTATAAAAGGGATTATGCCGAGAGAGATATAATGGGCTTTCAAAATAGATAAATCTGATTTTTATAATTTGCCATTTTTTTATCATTACTTAATTTATATTATATTAATAATTTGCGTAATATATAAATTACATAAACATAAAAATTTTTGGCATAAGCAATGATAATAAATAATTATTAATTAATTTTTCTTGTATATCATAAAGGGTATTTTAAATCTTAACATAAATTCCATAATTGTCATAAGATCATTTTTATAATTTCTAACCTTTAAAAGAATTTTATTATAAGAAAGCTTTTATGAAAAATTTTCTTGCATTAGGGTTTTTGGAAATTTTAACATCTTGTTGAGATTTTAGGTTTTACAAAACTTCTACCCCTCTAAAAAATTTATCTTGAAAATGTGAAATGAACTGTGGAATGAAAACAAAAAAAAAAAAAAAAAAAAATGAAACGAAACTAATACATACCGAACTAGACAAAGAAATATGAGTATAACTAGCTTCGCATCAGACTCTTCGGTCTCCCATGGGGGTGTAGCCGACATGCTCTGGGTGATTCTTCCCACGAATCTCCACAAAAGGAATGACTTGTATTTTCTCATGCACTCTCTCATGAACGATCTAGAATGGATTACAGGTTCTTCACCAAAGACATATCAGGCTGAATCGTGATCAAAAAAGAAATAAGAAATGCGACATGCAAAGGATGATAATGGTATCCCCTCAAAAGAGATACATAAAGACAATCGTGAACGGCGATAACTACGTGAGGAAGAGCCAACATACGAAAACCTATCCAAACGTTCCAAATATCTCAAACGGACCAATGAATCGAGGACTGAGCTTTTGCCCTTGATCCCCAAAACGTTTAACTCCTCTAAAAATGCGAAACTTCCAGAACACGCATCTACAACTTGAAACTCAAATGTCACGTTCGATGCTTATCAGCATAACTCTTCTGTCACGATCTAGCCTCTTTCAGCTTCTCCTTAGCAACAGCCACTTTCTCATTAGTAATCTCGATGAGTTCCGGACCTTCAATCAAACACTCACACTACCATCATCCCACAAATAGAGCTTTGACATTTCTGAACCATTACAAAAGCTCGAAAGGTGCCGCCTTGATGCTAGCATTGCCAACTATTATTGTAAGGCAAACTCCACCAAGTACAAATATTCAATCCAACTTACCTTCCATAAAATCCAAAGCAACAAGCCCTCAACATCATCTTTACCAATGTCTGAATGGTTCTTCTCTGGACTAGACTCAAACGGTTTATGGAGGTGAAATGCTGTAACAGACTTAAGACGAGTTCCCCAAGCATTCTGAAATCCTTTTCCAAAAAGAGACGTAAACTTCGATCTCTGTCGCACACAATAAGATCGTTGTACATGCAGTCTAACGATTCTCCATTGCGAAAACAATTTCCTCCGCCAATTTAGCATGTTCTAAATTTACTAATCTCCATAATTCTTCCGAATGAGGTAAGAAATGAGGCAATAGGTTAACCGATCAAACTAACCACTCTCAAATCGAATCATGTTTTCTTCTGAGTAGTAGCAAACCAGTAACGAAATCCAAGGAAATCTCATCCCATTTTCCACATCGGAACTCCAACGGCTAGTAACAAACCACTAGCTCTCTGATGTTCAAATTTGACCTCTTACAAGTCATACATTTGGATACAAACGTACCACATCTTGCATTTCATGCCATTCCCCGAAAAGTACTGTTTTCAAATCTCTGTACATCATGGTTGAACCTAGATAATAGTAATGGAGAACTATGAGCTTCCATCATAACCTTCTCGCGAAGATACCTGATCATTAAGGAAACACATAGCCTATCTTCAAACACACAACACCGTCATCAACAACACTGAACTCAGTATGTTTAAACCCGTCTTCAACATCGCATAATAGCCCAGCAATTCACCCGTCGTCCCTTTGTAGCTTCTTTGATCTGTAGCATAGGTTTAGACCTATCCTCATACTCCCGCCAATAGCCACCATAACCTCGTACACATAGCTCAACATCCAAACGCTCTAAATCATGAAGGATTATGGAATCAAAACAAGCTATCATCCCAGATTTTCGACTAAGTGCGTCGGTAACAACACATTAAACCTTGCCTGATGGTACTTAGGATGCTTAGTGTCATAATCTTACAGATAGTTCCAACCATTTTCTCTGTCTCATGTTAAGTTTCTCACTGAGAAAAAGATATATTTGAGACTCCATATAATCTGTAAAAATATCACACAAAGCTTCACCATACAGATAGTGTCTCCAGATCTTCTTCAATGCAAAAACATACACGGCAAGCAAACTCAAGATCATCATGGGTTGGATAATTTACTTCATACGGTTATAAGCTGCCGTTGAAGCGTAGCGATCACACTTCCCCATGTATGCATCAAAACAAAACCCAAACCTTTCTTCGATGCATCACTGTAAATCTGAAAACCACACGGAAACCTTGATGGAAGAGTCAATAACGAGCAGACACCAATCCCGTTTCAATTCCTCAAAACTCTCCTAACGCTCATAGCATACCGTACCACACAACATTCTCACCCTATCTCAATCATGCTGGTAAGAGGTAAAGCTAATCGGGAGAAACCCTCAACAAAACGTCGGTAATAGCCAGCAAGCCCCAGAAAACTTCTCACTTCCGTCACCGTAGTAGGTCTCGGCCATTTGGTGATAGCTTCAACCTTTGATGGATCCATAATGATGCCGTCTGCAGATACAATATGACCAAGGAACGCGACTTGCTGTAACCAGAACTCGCACTTTGAAAACTTCGCATACAACTTCTTCTGTCTAAGAATCTCCAACACAATCCGTAGATGTCGCTCATGCTCTTCTTCAGACTTGGAGTAAACGAGGATGTCGTCGATGAAAACAATAACGAACTTATCAAGGTACTCGTGGAAAATACGGTTCATCAAATCCATAAACACAGCAGGAGCATTAGTCAGACCGAAGGGCATAACCAAGAACTCGTAGTGGCCATAACGCGTACGAAAAGCAGTCTTAGAAATATCCTGCTCTCTCACACGAAGTCTTGTGATTAACCAGATCGCAGAATCAAATCTTAAAAAATATTTTGGCCCCTTGCGGTTATGTCAAACAAATCGTCGATTCGCAGAGAGATAGCGGTTACGAATATAATACGGTTGGTTCGCGGTAATCAATACACAAGCGCATGCGACCCATCCTTCATTCTTAACAATTAGGACCGGTGCACCCAAGGCGAAACGCTGGGTCTAATAAATCCATTCTCCAACACTCCTGTAACTGCTCCTTTAACATCCTTCAATTTCAACAGGTGCCATACGATACTGAGCCTTAGAGATAGGTATAGCACCATAATTACCTCAATGCCAAATTCAAAATCTCGCTAGCCGAGGAAGTCCAGGAAAGTTCATCGGGAAAAACCATCAGCGAATTCACGAAACAACAAAAAGATTTTCAATAATAGGACCTCTCCAAAGAGTGTCCATAACAGCAGCCAGAAACCTTGGCACCCATTAGAAATCAGGTACGGCCATTCGTAGCAGAGATGAGTTAAAAACGGACTTAAGCGTGAGAACCATGATAAACAAATTCAGGTTGACAAACGTTACCAAAGATCACGTCCTAAGTCATAGCAGTCAATGGTAGCCCAAACAACTCGATGAGAAGCCAACCAATCAGCCAAGAATCACATCAAAGTCGAGCATATGGATAAGAATAAATTCGCAGGATGTATACGAATCATCAAAACGTAAAGGCAGTTAACATAATCATAGTCAATAAGCATATGGTTCTTCATTTGGGTTTGAAATGAATTACACGTTCAATTAATGTGTAGATCATAATTAAGTTTCTACGGTAGTCACCAACTGACGATCGAGAAAAACGGTTAGCAAACGAAAAAAACAAGATAGGTTACAAAGAAGTTACGCAGAAGGAAACCTAATGTCTACCTAATCCTCACAGTCATGAGCCTAAGTCTATAATGTTCATAAGACCATCGTCATGATTAACCGTGGCAGCTCTGTACCATAAATTTGTAACGCCCCGACCCAAAAGGGTAGAAGTATTACAAAATGGTGTGGACATCAAAGGCATACCCTAATCATAATACAACCATAAACACAGGAAGTCTTAATAAATAACCAAAGTATATATAAGTCACATGACTTAAGTTACATAAGTTCTCAAAGACAGACACATCCAAACGAAAATAACCCGAAATAAACTAACGTCTTGAAAGAAAACAATTCATATATCAAACAAAGATACTCTAAGGTAAGTCCACACTCAGCACCTCATAACCCGGAAGCAAACCAACCCAGCTCCCTAGCTTAGATACCTTGCCGCAGGAAAAGAAAGTGCGGGATGAGCTTACAAAGCCCAGTGAACAGATATATATAATCGAATGCAAAAGATAACGGAAATCAAAGGATACGATATAAGGTACAAAGGGTATCACAAGACATGATCAAAGGAATACAAATATAAGGTAAGACAAATATCAGGAGACAATACATAGTGTAAGGTAAGATAAAATCAAAAAATTGAATCGAGTTCCCAATACCAAGCCCACAATCATAATCAAGAACCATGGAGTAGCGAGCTCCAAAGTGAAAACATGGATTGCACCCATACATCAAGTCACCAATATATACAAATATCATAATGGTCATAAACCAATCGAATACAAAAAAAAACTAGGATGCATCCATACGCCCCTTAAACAACATAATAATCTTCCATAGTTGCACATAATAATATCAAATGGGGGACGGTGGTGATAAATCACTTTCACCCACACATGAGTCAATCGCCAAAGGTGCATCAATGACACGGCCATGTACCATTCATGGCTATGAAAACAAATAGTGGTTTGGAATCCAAACTGAAGGGTTCAAAGCAAGGTCATATCAAAGTTCATTTCAAAGGGATCATAGCAAAGGTTCAATGTCAAAGGTTCAAATATCAAAGGTTCAAATATCAAAGGTAGCATAGCAGGGTTCAAATAGAACATAATGACAGATCATATAAGAAAGCCAAGATAAAAGGCTCAGAGCAGATGTAGCAAATCACATAAGTAATCAAAGATAAAAGGACTATGTCATGAGAAACCTTAACGATAAGGTCAGAATATCTGTACCTTATTCCGAAACAAAGCAATAACCAAAGAAAACACCAACAAGGAAAATCAAAATCACTCCCTCTTGACCGAACCGTAAAGGAAAAGATGAATTCGAATTACAAACCATTCATTTTAAGTAACTTCTATTTTTAGTAACTTTCCATTTTTAGTAACTTTCCATTTTTAGTAACTTTCCATTTTTAGTAACTTTCCATTTTTTGTAACTTTCCATTTTTAGTAACTTTCCATTTTTAGTAATATTCATCATTTGAGATTCTATTAAGTATTTTGAATAGTTTTTAGGTACTTACATGTTCAACCTATACAAGTTTAGGTTAAATATGACAACTTTCCACATTTTTAGGTTTACATAAATACAAAACAGATAATTTTTCAAGGTTAAAAGTGTAAATATCCAAGTTTCACATTTTATTCAGATTGTACCTTCCAATTTTCTTATTTACAAGTCAAACCCCTTATTTATACAATTTACATATTTAGCCCTTTTTGTTTATTAAATATTTAATCAAAATTCTTTAATTTATCCAAATTTACAAAACAAGTCCCTTATAGATACAAATAAGACAAATTCATACGTTTATACTATTAAATACTAACCAAACCTTCCTCTTTTCAGAATTTACAATTTTAGTCCCTCGTATTTATAATATTAATTTCCTAAATACTTATTATCTGTAATTTACCATTTTAATCCAAAAAGAAGAAAAGACATACCAAGCAGAACAAAAAACAACAAACAAATTAAAAAACAAAATAAATATCAATATGACAGTATTATAAATAACACCCAACTTATTTTATACAGAATATAATAAATATAATAACATGTCTAAAACAGACCCCATAGTTTCAAAAATTACAAAACAAGTCCTTATACTTTTAAATAGCAAATCGGATAACAAATAAATCACCAAAACCCTAATTTAATTTTTCCCAATCACAAACATAATTATTATTCAATCATTGGCATTAAATGCACCTGGAAAAAATAGCAAAACCCTAAGCCTAATTTATTTTATTATTGTTCTTTCCTTTTTCCTTTTATTCGAAAATGGCAATAAAGATAAATCCCCAATAATTATTCGAATCCTTCCTAAATTTTTCCAACAATTTATCTGAGTCATATATGAAAAAAAAACCTTAGAAAAATATAAAATCAATTGTACAAATAATTTTTATGCCGATTTCATAATTAGCTAAAAATTAGGGTTTCGAACACTGTTTTAATTATAAAAACAATATACATAGCATGAAATATATTTTCTCAGTAATTTGTGAATTATAATGATAAAAAGTGAGGTCCAAAAATACTTTATGATCCTTGTGATTTAAATGAATATTTGAACCCGTTTTCTTAATTCGAACCAAAACAATACACACAAAATCGAACCAAGCCTTAAACTATCTTCCCACTATTTTTCCCACAATCCTTGACCTTCAAAACACCTTAGAAAAATCGTTCAAAGCTTAGAAAAAATTCTATGCTGCCATTATTGTATTTAAGGGTTTCGGTGGTGTTTTGTTTTAGTGTTTATCAAAATGAAAAATGCATAAATAAAATTATAAAAGGGATTATTCCGAGATATGGCTTGCGAAAATAGATAAATCTGATTTTTATAATTTGCCAATTTATTTTATCATATTCTTAATTTATTTTATATTAATTTGTAATATATAATTACATAAACATAATTATTTTTGGCATAATCATATATAAATAATTATTAATTATTTTTCTTGTATAACATAAGGTATTTTAAATCTTACAAAAATTCCATAATTGTCATAAGTTGCATTTTTATAATTTCTAACCTTTAAATGAATTTTATTTAAGCTTTTATGAAATTTTCTTGCATTAGGGGTATTTTGGTAATTTTACACTTGTTGAGATTTTTTAGGTTTTACACAAGGGGTGTTTGCCGATCGGTGTAGCCACAAAAAGGAGAAGAGAAAAGACTTTGGGTATTGTATGTATACAAGAGATGAGAATACAATGACCCTAGGCCCTTTATTTATAGTGTGGAAAACTTAGAGAACAAGTTTGACAAGGATTAGGATACCCTAATCCTTCATCCGGTTAGCCTAATCCCAAATGGATTCTAAAACCATCTTTGATCTCTTTAATTCCATCTATAGTCCTTTCCTTTAATTAGTTAACAGTCGTTAGTCATTCTCCGTTAAATACTAACGGTTGTTATATGTTTTGTGCATTTAATAATTAAATATAACATTTTATAAATAATTATTAAACATTTACTCTTCATACGTAAAGTGTGCAATCCCGTGATCTCGAGTTCGATCCTAACACACATCTACTAATTTATGTCCATAAACTAACAGCTCCCACTTGGACATATCTTAATAGTGTGATCACATCGGTTTTTCGTCTACTAACAGCCGATGCCACTAGGTACCATCTCTAGTAAGGTCTCCTGGATCAAACTTTTAATGATTCATCATTATTATTATCCTTTTGTTTCTAATACAATGTTAATAAGGATATGGATCTTTAGTCATTCCTTAATTAACTGATTCTGTTTCTCGTTTTATCTGATTGAGCAAGATTACCAAATCTTCTGAACGTATTCCAGAAAATCTTGGGTGTGGCCACACATACATCTTACCAATCCTACGAGGGGCCCAGCTGTATTAAACTTCAAAACGAATTTGAAGGAAACAAATCCCTTATTGACTACAAGCAAAACTTATGAATTTTGCAACACTTCTGAAAACAATCCGTATAACTACCAGTTACGTATAGCGTTAAATTGCTTCACAGAAATGCACTAGATCCATTACAGTTTCCTGGTATCTCAAGTCTGAGGATAACTATTATGATTTACTTAAATGACAAGATCCATAAAAGTCAATCATATAGTGGGATATAGTCCATATTCAATTCATTGAATATCATACTAAAATTTGGCATGTAATCACCTCAATATACTTTCAATTATATCCACCACAAGTTTAGATTTGCCTTATTTAATAAATATTCCCATATCATTAATTTTTTTTTTGAAAAAAAACAACGGACATTTAGAATAATTCAATATTCAAGGATTTAAAACATGCAAATTAGGATACAAAATTAAATAACAAGAATAAACATAACCAATATTTTATTTCATCAAATAATAATGTTTACAATATCCTTTATCCAAATACTAATCACAGGTATGCATGAAACTACTAGCTAATTGAAGTCCAATTCTATTGCCAAGATCAGTACCCTTCCCATTAAGGTAAAGCTTAGTGAAAATGGATCAGCTTAAGTTATCACTGTGGTGAACTTTTAATATTTATTTTCACCACTCTCGACTTGATCTCGAACGTAGTGATAACTTCGAGAAAATGTGTGACGCCCTTTCATAACCTAGAATCATTGGCGAATATGATGCAAGCAGAATTGTCAAATACAATTAATAGGCAATTTTATTGAAGGCACACGCCCAAGATCTCCAACTAAGATTTTCCCTAATCCAAACATCTTCCATATCCGCTTCGAAGCAAACCATTTATCAACTTGTGATTGCAGACATTGCAATTGTTTTCTGACTTCTTGCTTTTTTCCAGTCTAACTGCTCCGACCTTTGACTGACAAAGACATAACCCGTCTGAGACATCGTATCATCTTTATCCACATTGCCCAGGATACGCAATCACAAACCGTGTAACATTAATTTTTGTATCTTGTTTCACTCCCTCCATACACTAAAAACATATCTCTCGTATTCCTCAGATACTTCAGAATATGTTTAACAGCAACCTAGTGGAGCTTCCCTGGATTCTGTTGATATCGACTGACCAAGTTTTGAGCAAACGCCACATCTGGCCTTGTGCATCTAACAGCGTACATAATAGATCCTACAGCCGAAGCATAAGGTACTTTTTTCATGTAAGCTACCTCTTCAGGTGTTTGAAGCACACATCTCATTACTAATTCATGTTTCACTTCCCATTTGGCAAATAACCTTTCTTTGATTTATGCATAATGAAATTTCTTCAATATTTTTGGTCAATGTAAGCACTTTGACTAAGTCCAATTAACCGCTTAGATCTATCTCTATAGATTTTTATTCAGAAAGTATGCAGCATTCTCCTAAAATCCTTCATAGAAAAACACTTTCCAAGATAATCCTTAACTTCCTTAAGTCCTTGGAATGTAGTTTTCCCATGATAATTATCATGTCATCAACATATAGGATCAAGAGATACTTACAATTAACTCCCACGAGCTTTGCGATATACACATGGCCATCACGAAAAATTTTTGAGTAATCCAAACTGTCTTTATTTTCCTCATCAAATCCGGTTATTCCATTGACGTGATGCTTGCTTTCAAACCAAAAAATAGTATCTTTGAAGTTTGCATACACCTTTGGATAATTTTTGGATTAAACATACCCTTCAGGTTGCACCATATAGATTCTACATCTAAGCGACCATTCAAGAAGGCAGTTTTAACATCCATTTGCCAAATCTCATAATCATAGTACGCTGCTATAGCTATGAGTATCCTAATAGCTCTAATGTCTGCTACAAGAGAAAATGTATCCTCATAGTCAATCCCATAGGTTTGGGTGCAACCTTTAGCTACCAGACGAGCTTTATAGGTGTGTACTTTCACCATCTATATCAGTTTTCTTTTGAATGACCACTTACACCTTACTACTTTAGCATTGGGAGGAGGTCTAATTCAATTCCAGACTTTATTAACTTTCATGGAGTTCATTTCCTTATCCATTGCACCTTGCCATATTACCTTATCAGGGTCCAGCATGGCAGTTTTATAATTAACAGGTTCTCCAAGATCCCCTACTACATCATCTTCAACCTCTTGTTTAATTTAGACGTTGGGTGCACTTTAATACCTTTCATATCTACGATAGGAAATAATTCCGTGGAGGGAACTAGACTTTCAGGTTACTACTAAGAATTTCGCTAGAGTTAATTTCAGGGAAGGTAATTATCCAAAGATCTTCTTCCAGATCATAATCTCTCCCACTGAATTTCTTGAGATCTGAGATCACTTTAAGAAAAATCTCCATATCTAGGTAACAATTAATATTTTTTAGGTGACAAATAAAAGTAGTAACCCATAGATTCCTATGGTATCCTAACATAAGATACACTTTTACCTATCTTTGTTGGAGTTTATATCAGCTGAGTCACGTTTTCACTATACGACCTTCGCAAAAACCCCAGACCTTTAAATAAGAAAATTTTGGTACCATTGCATATGCCATAATTATATGGTGTCCCTTTATCAACCTTCTTCGTAGGAACCATATTAGAATAAGAACACAATCTAAGGCATAATCCCAAAATGATAATGGAAGAGTTTGTAAGATTAAACATAGATCGGATAAACATATCTAGTAGTGTACGATTTCTCCTTTCAGATACACCATTTTGTTGTGGAGTATATGGAGAAGTAAGATGTTGTACTATACCATTCTTACCCAGATATTCTTTAAACTCTTGGCTTAAATATTCACCACCTCTATCGGATCGAAGAGCTTTAATCTTCTTTCCTAGTTGCAATTCTACTTCTGATTTAAATACCTTAAATGTTTCAAATACCTCATGTTTATGTTTAAGCAAGTAAACATAACCATAAACGACTGAAATCATCAGTAAAGGTTAAGAAGTAGCTAGCACTTTCCTTGACACATGCCTAAATGGTCCACACACATCTGTATGTATTAAACCAAGTAGATCTGTAGCCCTTTCAATGTTATTATTAAAAGGTTTCTTTGTCATCTTCCCAGAAATACAAGATTCGCATTTATCATATGATCCATCATTGATACTTTCCAAAAGTCCTTCACGTTGAAGCTTTTGCATGCGAGTCTTGCCAATATGGGCAAGTCTACAGTGCCAAAGATAAGAAGAATTCAAGTCCAACTTTCTCTTCTTATTTATGCTAAAAATAGAATTATTATTATACTTGGAAACATTATCATTCATGTCAATTTCAAACACACCATTCACAGATATTGCACTAAAATAGAAAATACCATTTAAAGAAACAGAAATTCCATTACTAGTAACAGTGTGAACAAATCCAAGATCCAACAAACAAGAAAAGGAAACAACACCTCTAACAATAGAAGGTGCATAATGACAATTGTTTAATGACAGTACTAAACCAGATGGTAAAACTAAATTAAACACTCCTATGGCTTCAACAGCTGCTTGTGCTCCATTTCCCACATGCAGATATTGCTCTCCATAGGATAGCTTCCTTTTCACTCTAAATCCCTGTAGCGTATTACAAATGTGAATACCGCATCCAGTATCATATACCCAAGAATTTAATTTGTGAGTTAGATTAAATAATTCAATCATAAATAAGTTACCTGAAGGTGCAGCACCATGCTCAGCCTTCTTGTTCTTATTTGTGCGCAACTCTTCGAGGTAAAGAGGGCAGTTCCTCTTCCAGTGACCAACTACGTTGCAGTAGTGACAAGCTTGATCCTTCTTTGGATTTTCCTTCTTCTGAGAAGGGTTTTGCTTAGGTTTTGGTTGATAAGCCACAACTTGCTTATTCTTATCAGCTTTGCCTTTGCCTTTACCCTTTTTGTTCGCTTGCGGTTTTGGCTTATTCACCCTACCCTTTTGAATAGCAAGTACCTGAGGTGTAGGGGCCTTGTCTTTTAAACCCTTTTCATAGTCAATGAGCAATGCGTGTAGTTCACTCACTGTCTTCCCCACGCAATGCATATTGAAGTTTCTAACAAAATCAACAAAATCCTTGTTAAGGGACCTGTTTATTAAGTTAATAGCCATATCATTGTCATAGGGTTTCCCAAGAGCTTGTAGTTGGTCCATGTAACCTTTCATTTCCAACACATGAGCACTTACGGATTTTCCTGGGGCTTGTTTGCAGCTGTGTAGGGTATCCACCAAATCGTAGATCTCTACAGCTTGAGGCTTTTCAAACATTTTTCTGAGTTCATTAAGCATGGCTTGCGGAAAATATAGTTCAAACTGCCTTTGTAGAGCAGGTGACATTTTTCCAAGCATTAAACAAGCCACATCAGAATGTATCTTGTATTCAGCTTTCCATGCAGCTTTAACATTCTCAGCAGCATTCTCAGGGGGTTCATCAGGACAAGGCTTATACAAATAGTCATAGGTACCCGCCACTCTCAAGACAATTCTTAGTGAACGGTACCAATCATTGAAATTGTCGCCAGTCAGTTTTTCTCGCTCAAAGAAAGTCTTGAACGCAGAACTTAAAGTGTTGTTATTTTCGGGTTGAGCCATTTCTACAGAAAAAGTTCATATTATTAGTATTTTCGATAATACATTTTTCAAGAAAATAAAATACCCAGGTAATATTCATATAACCATAGAATTTCCTTGAAAACTAGAACCCATATTGACATAAACCCATCACATCAGTTGATCTGCTAGTAATGAATTTATTCAACATGGTAACTTGTCGAACAATTAATTGACAAACAATTTTCAATTTCTAGATCTTTATGGGATTTACATTGCCAAAAACTAGTTGCATTGTAAACATGTTTAATCCCATCTTAATGCCTTGAGTTTCTAGGTCTCACTAAATAACTCAATTAAGTCGTCTAATCCAAAAAACGTCAAACTTGTCCATGTGAGGTCTCACTCAATCATGAAGGTTTTCTGTCCATTACAATTTAGTCCAAGTTCTCACATGACATAAATTGCAACTTCAAGTGTTTGTCAATTAGATGGCATTCGACTTAAGTTTTAAGGGTACTAATATTTTGATGTGTGGAATCAAAATTATGTATGGAGAAGCATGCATACAACTCCATAGCATATGTTAAAAAAAACTTTTTATTAACTTTTAGGTCAAGATTAAATAAACAAAGTTTTGGTTGAGGCATTGGTTGAACCAATTAAAGAAGTACCCATAATTATCGTCCACAACGTACTTTTGCATAAGTCTTTCGACTTAGTGTTTCGGATGTGGAATTAAGGCAAATCAACCTTAAAATAATTTTGTACTTTTAAATAGTCGTAGGTAACTCCAATTTGACGCACAAGCAAGCCGAGAATTCGGTCAGCGCTGAAGCTTGACCTCCTTCTTTAGTCGGGTTCGACCTGCGACGCGTTAAACTTCCCACACAGTTTGTCAAATTGGATGAGCCTTTTTAACTATTTAGCACGAAAATTACCAATCAACTAAACTATTGTAAATTTAACTCTTCAAAACAATTCATAATTTTTATATAGATTTAGTCCATATTATTTTTCTATTCAATAAAAAAATTACCTTTTTTTGTTTACAACAATTTGCATCAATTATATAAACCAAAACAAGTAATTTTAATAAAAAAATAAAACGACTAAAGCTGTAAACACATAATAACAAATTATATGCGTTAAAAAAATATGTAGCCACATGCATTCTTTTTATACGATAAACCCTAATAATAAAATCTAGGTTTTATTATCCATATATTACTAACTTAATTTATTATTAATATTGAGGTCTTCCCCAATTCAAGATTTATCGTACTAAAATTAATGGCAACATCAAATAATACACGTAACAATTACTACATATATCCATATAATCCATGAAAAACATGCATGTTCGTCATGGATCCACAAAATTCACTTAACAATTAATTAAAGAACGTCAAGGATCGTAACCATAAACATGACATAACAATTAATCATGCAATAAACCTTTTAAAATCTAACATGTAAACTAGGGTTTCAAAAAAAATTCATTAAAAAAAATCGACCAACTTGGTCGATTTTAGGGTAAAACCCTAATTTTTATAAACCCTAAACACATGTAATTAACAACAATACAATATTTGTTATAGATTTTAGGTTTCGGTAATTATTAACATGTTAAAACGGCTCGTGATGCCACTGTTGATTTTTAGCATACATAACAATTATAATCTAAACAAATCATCAAAGCACGTAATAGCGGAAGCGATAACAAATCATATAATAACATGCATATAATTAACCGGGTCGGGTTACATACCTTTGGATTCTCGCGAGCACAAGAATCGTTCTTGATTACCTTTGTTCTTGATCAAATCCCTAATTAGGGTTTATGATTGGATCAATGAATAACCCCTTACCTTTTTGTTATTCGATCCAAGATATTAACTATAGTGAGTTAATACCTCGTTCTTGTACACACGTACTATAACCGAATTAATGCTTATGCTAGTAAATAAAACACAAACAATTTTGTTTTGGAAAAACAAAATCCGAAACCCTTGAAGTGGGGTATTCGGCCGAGCACCAGAAAAAGAAAAAGAAAACAAGTTTAGGGTTATAGCAAGTGCACAAAAGTCTTGTACTAAACTTATGTCTATTGAATCCCTTAATATCCTTGTTTATATAATGCTAACCCAATCTCTTATGATCCCTTAATTCCTTTGTTTATATAGGCTAACCAAACTTAGAGCCCAAGTCAAGTTCTATTAGGAAAAAGGAAACAAAATCTTTTCTTTTTCCCCCTTGCCTATATCCGGCCAATACACCACCCTCATGGGGTGTTCCGGAACCTTCTTGACTTCTATTTACAAAGTTAGTTCTTCCCTTTATTCGTTAGTCATTTACCGTTAAATACTTAACGACCGTTAAACGTTTTCGTGTATTTAATAAATATATTACATTTAATATAATTATTAATTCGTTAGCTCTTTACGTATTGTGTGCAATCCCATGGTCTCGAGTTCGATCCTAACACACGACTATTAATTTATCGTCCATAAACTAACAACCAATACCTAGCGTAAAATACTAGCATTGGTTCACATTACTAGAATCCATCAATAAATAATCTGAACATGCCAACAACACAAAGGTAACAATGGTTCTAGTGACAATTAATTTCATACCAGAAAATGAAATTAACCCAACAAGCTAGGAAACGCTTACTGCGAAGAATCACTCCAAACCGCCCACACTGATAACCTCTTACTGGCCCTAGCTTGGGACCTCCATTTTCACCTACCACAAGACACTGGAACTTAGCCAACGTTAAATTTAAAGATCGAATACAATAAGAGGAAAGAGGCATTACTTAACAAAAGGTTTATCAAAATTGGAATATATTGCCAATTTATTAAGTTTTGATAATAAAAAAAACTAATAGTTCTCTAGAGTTAAATACTACTAACACGTATTTTAGTGAGAATATTTAATAACACACAGACCTGATGGAGCTGTTATACATAGAAGCAGTGGAAAAAAAACCTTCCAGAGTACTCTGATACGAGGTGTTCATTTGTAGTACAAGCTAAGAATAAACATCATGAAATATCTTGGTAATCTTATTTTATTATAAATTCCATGTTCTTTTTGATATTTATTTATGAAGAAACTAGAAATCCTTAAGAATGATATGATCAAGTCTTACTTGAAAATCTAGTGCTTCCTCAATCTTATTAGCGATCATTTCCATTGTCGGGCGTTCTTTTGAGTTAAAACTAATGCACTGATATGCTGTTTCTGTACATGTTTGAAAAGAACTGTCAATTTGATCTTTAATTTGAGGATCAATTAACAATTCCTTTCCGTAATTATATCAGCGGCCGTGGTTTACCATCTCCAATTTTTTTTCGATACCAAGCCAACATCGCACTCAACATTTCAAACATTACGACACCAAATGAATAGACATCTCAATCTGGACGGAGAATGCCAACTTCATGGTAAATAGGATCCGTGTAGTAGTTTGTACGCGCATCACTTGTATATAGAGTTTGGCCTATTGCTATTTTGCGGAGTCTGGTTTTTTTGGATGAATTTCATATATCACCCTACTTTTATAATTAATTTCATATATACCCAAAGTGCAAGTATTGAATGCATAATGTACAATGTTTTTAATGCATGTATGGGTATTTTTGAAATTTCTAACTAAAAGTATGGGAGATATGAAATTGCCCTGATTTTTATAATCAGAAATCAAAAATTTTAGCTTCCATATTTTCATCCAACAATATGTTACCACTCTTGACATCTCTCTGTATAATTCTGTTGTCTTCTCCAAGAGCCGTGTGAAGGTAGTCAACGTTTCACCCATGTTAGGCAACGTCTCCTAGTATTGTCTTCTAGATGATAATCAAGGCTACCATTGTTAGCATACTCATATACTAATATCATCTCATCACCTTCATCACAGTAACCAATGAAAGGGATGATGTTTTGATGATGGAACTTGAAAATCAAGTTACGCTCTAATCACTCAACCAGCCACCCCTTAGTGATCTTTTATTAATACAACAATAGTAGACAAGTCCGCATATGAGTTCTTGCCAAACAAATACAAGAGAGATTGATAGTACCCAACACACATGCTATAAAAAACAATACAAACTCACACTACAACACCTTTGATTGATAGCTATCTAAACAAACTAAAGATTCTTAAAACTAGAAAATAGATGATAAAACTTGAAGAGGAACACGATTGCTTGAGAGAGAGTTATGACTGAATAATGAAAACCCTAGATCAACTTTTGGCTTATATAGCTCCTAAACCCAGAATTTTCACTTTTAACCCTGCAATAATAACAACTTAACAAATGTAGCTAAAAGTTATTAGCAGAAGTAAAATATTTACAATATAACCCCTTTGAGTTTCATAAATTTGCCAAATGATTTATAAGTTTTAACACAGTTCCTCAAATTTATGAAATAAAGGTGTTTAACAACCTTAACAAGCAGTTCCAAGTGTCTTAGTCATTGATACTTAGAATCAACCTTTACAGTTTTTATCAAACCACTAACATCACTTCTTGTAATGACCAAGTCATAAACATAAACAAGTATAAATAATCACTTTCATTATTTTTTATAAACAAAGAATGATCATTTTTGGACTGCACAAAACGTGCTTCAAGCAAGGCTTCAGACAATTTGTGAATCCATTGTCTAAGAGCTTGCTTTAAGCCATATAAAAACTATTTTAATTTCCAAAATTTTGTTTCACCACTTTAAAAAAAATCCTGGAAGAGGTATCATAGAAACTTCTTATTTTAAATTCTCATAAAGAAATGCATTGTTGACATTCAATTAATAAAACTTCTAGTCTTTTTGGACTGCAAGGCTAATCAAACATCTAACAGTGCTTAATTTAACCACAGGAATAAAAGTTTCCTCATAATTAGTGCCCACTTTTTGACTGAAGCCTTTATTTATTAATCTAGGTTTATACCTTTCCATTTCACCATTAGATTTATACATAATCTTAAAAACCCACTTACAACCAGTTGGTTTTCTGCCAATTGGAACATCAGTCATAAACCAAGTCTTATTCTCATATAAAACATGCATTTCCTCATTCATAGCATTAATCCAATTAACATCTTTCAAAGCTTCATCATAAGAGGATGGTTCACAACACTTATTCAAGTTAGACACAAAACAATATTTCTCATAACTTAACACAGAGTGATTAGCATACTGATGGGGTGTTATTTTATACACTTTTTCGGGGTCATTTAACCTCTTAAATCAATCAAATATTCCTAAAATACATGCTTAATCATTTCTTTTTGTGTTTTTAGCATTTGGGAAGCTCTTAAAGGAAATACACGTGACTTGGGCTCATTTTGTAACACCCCGAAAATATGTAGCAGCGGAAAGGTATTTGAGAGCGTTACTTCATAATACATAAGCACAAGATACAAGAGAACGACCTCTATATGATTCGTTTAAAAGGTATCCTTGTTAATTCATTTGAAATAAGTAAGTTTTTGACAAGTGGTCCCGTGAGTTTGCATCGCAAGAATTCATAGTTTATAATACAATGAGGAAGGTTTAATAAGAGAAAATCTATGAAAATAGTCTTTGATGAATGAAGATCCAATGCATTTCAAATACTTCATAATGGATTTAGCACTTGAGAAATACATGCTTAAAAGTGTCAAAATAAAGTTGGTGAGTTCATAGGTTTAGTTAAGTAATAATGTTGGACCGCAAGATTTATAAACGTGTGACTATCGTAACACATACAATATCACAAATAGTAATTACGATTACGCTAAGCTCATGACACCGAGACTAGACAAAGTTAAGTATGCAATTTTATGCAATCAAAGTACCTTAGGGAGTGTCCAAGGTGACACCCACAATCCGATATGGTATACATTTGTTAGTTCGGTCTTCCAGAACTAGTAAGTGCTTAACTTACCCGAACGGGGATGTCAATCATAATAGATCTATTTATAACACTCGCGTTTATTCAAAGTAATTACGGTTCATGATAATTCGGACATAGTGGATTATCGCTACTTAGGCTAATCCGTAATCATTTATAAGAAAGTAAACTACTTGCGTCCATAAGTAAAAACAAGCAATAGCAATGTATCTCACCTCTAGAATTTGTAAAACAGTGATAAACAAGTTAAAGCGGGGCTATAAACTCACCTCAAGTAGAAAGTATTGATTATTGGAAAATCAACAAAGTAAGACGTCACAAAACTCCAGCAAGCAACCTATTTTATTATAAGTTAATTTAGAAATATGCAATCGAAAATAAAATGATGCACTTTATTTTATAATATTATATCACCACCTAATAGTTTGCGTTTTAGTTTTATAAGTCAAAATAGTGTTTACGTCAAGTTCGTCATTTAATATAAATAAGTATACACGTTTGTAATATTTTCTATTAGCCAAAATAAATTATAGTCTATCTCGCTCGATTCATTATTTTTTTAGCATTTTATAGTCGATTTAATTATAGTCTAATTAGTTTATAGAAATAATAGTTATAAAGTTTATAACGCGTATAAATATTATATAAGTGATGCTATATTATTTCCTACGCTTTTTTTATTCCAAACGGACTCGAAAACACTAATATTAATTCCTAGCTTTTACACTTAACAAAAATGTGTGCAGAAAAATTGTTAAATTTTTAAAAAATTGGTCACACTTTAGGAGGGTGTATCTCCTTTGCTATAAGGAGTTACGGGTCGACCAAATTCGAGGATTCAATAGCAAATCATAATCTACAAGTTTTTTCATTTGTGTTTAACCTGACTCGGACCCGAGACGGGTCGAAAACATCTTTTTATAAACTGCACAGAGTGTTCGTAGTGCAGTTTTTCAGCATGTGCAGATTTTTATCCAATTTTCAAATGAGCATAACTTATTCGTTATAACTCGGATTTTAGCGATTCAAGCGGCCACGGAAAGGTCATACGGACTACTTTCTATTTCTCATATAACCATTCCAGAAAAATAATTTAACCTGTTCGAATTTCACTTGCAAAACAGCTCATTACAACAACATATATATTTTGTACCATTTCTGGTTCAAAGCAATATTTTACACAACTATTATGGTGATATTTATACATGGAAATAGACATGTTCATAAGCAAAAATATGTATAACAAAAGTATAAGAAAAGATATAAAACTTTGGTGAAATGGATTGACAAGGCTTAGATCAAATCTGAAACTCGTTTGATTACCCTTAAACCTTCCTTAGAAATTACTTGATAAATCAAAACCTAATTTCTTGTGTGGTGTTCTTCCTTGGCCGATTAGGAGGAGAGAAAGAGAGAAGTAATATGTGTGCTTTTTTTAAATGAGAAATGAAATGTATAATATTAAGTAGAAGATTAGAAAGAGTAATGGGTGGTTAAGGGGGCAAAGGTTTGGACATGTGGGAGGGATCATGAGGAGGATTAAATTTTTTTTATGTAAAAGTGTAAGTAATTAAGTATAGAAGGTGGTGTAATATTGCATGCATGTATAGAAAATTATAGTGCAAAACGTAAGCATTTTACGCAAAACACATAAATAAAATATGATATGTTATAAATTATCTTCGTAATAATTATATAACACTTATTTGACGTGAACTCATATTTGTTTAGTGCCGGTTTACGTTAAATGTTGGTTTTCAGTTTACGCGATTTAACTTAACGGTTATAATTAAAAAAAACACGTAAAGTTCAAAGTAAATTTTTTTGAGTTTATTGACGTAAAATGACCTGAAAATATGGACTGTCACACATTTGGAGAAGAAATGGACGAGATTACAACTCTACACCAAAGTCGTTGAAGAAAAGAACTCACATTAGCTGGAGACGACATCAGAAATATTGGTGACGCCGCCAGGATTGCAAAGCGATGGCGTTAGGAATTTGGTGATGGCGTCATGATCTAATCGACTTAAAGAAACCCTAGAAGATTCATACGAACTTGGATTTTGACGATTCAACTGCCTACGCGATCGCAGCTAGAAAATCTACAACTTGGTGAAAAAAGACATGGCGACAGTGTCACAAATTTTGTGATGGCGTCGGGATTAGCTGACCTAGGGGTTTCCTTTAAATACAACCTCATAAACTCGTTTTTTGTAAGCCGACCTAAGGCCGATTCTAGGGTTTAGGTAGATGTTTTTCTAGCAACTTAGAGGGTCTTATTCCATCCATAAGCATCTTGTAATGGTTTGGATTCTTGATTATATCTTTATTATGTCTTCAATTCTTATTGTTAATTATTCTCTATTAAGTATGCTTGGTTAATTCATCTAGTGTTTGCTTAGATGTTATAATCCCTGAGAATGATTGTGTATTTGTGTTAGTTGATGATTATTAATGTTTATTATGCATGTTTAATTGAAGATCCATACGGTTACATACTATAGTCGATTGATTGATTTGTAATAAACTAGTTTGCTTGATTAGGCAACCTTAACGTGTAATTGGTTTATTTTTTGTCATTTAGCAACCTAAAGACCCTTAAGAGACGTGACTTAGCAACCTAAGCATAGACAAGTTAATTGGTGATTTGTGTATAATTGTGTGTTAGTTAGTCAAAAGAGCAACCTCTAGGCTAATTAGTGAGACTTGGCAACCTAAGGTCACATAGGTCGATTTATGTATGATAGTGGCAGTCTTAATGCTTGATGCTTGTGTTTGTGTTTGATTGAGCAACCTCATAGACATTGGCCATAGGTATAGAAGGGTGAGGGGATGTGAATGCTTAACCAAGCCATATTAGCTTCAAACCATCATTAATAATGTATCAAACTAGTTAAGCACAATACATATAAAAGATTATGGAGAATTTCATCTAAGTAAATACGTTTCTCTGTATCATTGTTTTCTACCTTATTTTATTTATAATTAGGAGTAACTATTAGCTTAATCAAAACCCCTTTTAAAACCTGAGATTTACTTGTTTTCTTAAATATAAAAATACCAAAAATAATCTTCCCTCAATCCTTTAGATTTAGGCGACATGCACTTCGATCCTATGTCACTATTCCCCTAGAGAATGATCAATCCTCCGGACTTACCTATAGTACACTACAACGGTTAGGTTCACTACCTAGGAGGATTGTAAAACTTTTTTGGTTTTGTAACAATCTGCATCACAAACCTACTTAAGTCGCATTTAACCTTATCATTTAACATAAACTCATTCAGCTTAGCATGTAATTTAGAAGATCTTTGAGACCTTCTTGGACCAACCTCCTAAAAATTATTAGGTAAATCATTTTTAAAAACAGGAACCTATAAATTTGAGCCAACATTGTCCTCAGATTGATTTTATTCACCTATAGGAGTTACTGAGTGTTCTTCATTATGTCTAGTATGGTCTGTGGGAGCACCACCAGCTCATTGATGCCCTCTGCCATCTCTACCAGGTGGCCTTTCCTTATCATCATTAGGTCTTAAAGGGATTTTAGTTGTAGGTTCAGACTCATAGTGATCAAAGAAATTTACTGTAAAAATTTCATTAAACTCTTTAACAAGTTCAGTGTTACTCATTTTATATGGAAAAATAATTTCATAAAATTTAACATCTCTAGAATACAGAAAAATTCTATTTTCAAGACTGAAAAGCTTGTACGCTTTCTTACCACTGGCATACCTAATTAAGATACACTTTTAAGACCTCTCAGAAAACTTATCAGAACCCTTAACCACACTAGCAAAATAGAAACACCCAAATAATGCGCAATAATTGTTTAAAATTAATTTTACAAGTTTTAATTTTATAAAACTCGATTACCTATGGTCTACAACGCACTAACGGGCAAAGAATCTGATCGTGTGTAGTGTAGGATTGGTAAATCCGAGGTCGTCCCAAGAGCTAAGTGTTTTAGTTTTAATTTGAATTGGTCACAGTTTAAAATGGTTGAATATGATTTTAACAGAATTAAATAAAATGCGGAATTAAAATACGAGAATAGATCAGGGAGAAAGTCATACTAGCCTAATTATTCTTTTGCTATAGTTGAGATAATGTTTCCTAGTTCAATGTCTAATTATCGCTTATAGTAGTTCTAATATCGACAGGCCCAATTGAACATTGAAACCTGTCCTATGTATCCTACTATCTCAGGTCCTCATTGGATACGAAGGTTGAGTATCTAGTCTATAGTGACTAACCCCCAACTATCCTAATGACCCGTTTAATGTCAATAATCCCACATCTTGGCTGTAAACCCTCCTGGAAGAGTTTCTTGAATTTGATAAGTACCTATCATACTGTAGGCGGCGATATGAGCAATCTCAACACTAAGGTCAATTGCCAACCTATCCTTAGTACCCAGTTAACCCTTAACTTAACAGTTAAGTCTATTCAAGGTCATCTATACTAGCATCAATACTACCAAATCTGAAGGATCATGCAACAGGAAACTTACAATAAAACCATAACAAAATCATAACAAGGCTAGAACTTAAGGTGCTAAGCTATTCATACTATAAATTATACAAGAAATAAAGAAAGAACTCTTTGATTGAGAAAACATTATAGTCTTACAAGTCTGTGATTAATTATTAATACAAGAAATAAGTTAAAGTGATCTCTCCCTTGAACTAGTGAATGAATAAGACAAAATTCTCTTTTCTTGGAAGCCCTAGATGATCTCTGGAACTCTCCTCTTAGTGAATGACACGAATGAGTTGAGATTGAGGCTTTATTTATAATATTCGTCTCAACTACGACGTAGTTGAGGGTGTAAACTACGTCGTAGTTATGCTGATTCACACTTTCCTTTTGCAGGCTAAATGTAACTATGGCGTAGTTGAAGTGGCCAACTACGCCGTAGTTATGACTAGACTTGTATGTTTTGGTAACTCTTGATAACTATGGCGTAGTTGAATCGGGGCAACTACGCTGTAGTTTCTTCTAAGGGTGCTTGGGACTTGATTTGAACTATGACGTAGTTTAATGTGGTAACTACGTCATAGTTATGTCTTGGCAGCATAACTTCTTTACTTTATTTGTCCAATTCTCATGTCTTTCCGCTCTAACATTTATATTTTTAGTAAATGAAATATAATGTTATTAAGTACATATTCTAACCATAAATAGACAATTATGAACGTTTTATGAGGGATTTTGATACAAAAAGGTATCGAGTATTTGATGTTATCGCCAAAACTCCTTAAATGAGAAAGGTTTGCTTTCCTACCATACACTAAAGAAAAATGAGATTTGTCATTCAAAATTGATGAAGAAAGCTTGTTAATCAAATAAATAGTAGTTAAAATACACTTGGTCTAAAAAACAAGTAAAATTCTCCCCTAAAACATAAGACTCCTAGCCACATTAAGAAGGTGTATATGTTTCCTTTCAATAATATCATTCTGATGAGGTGTATAAGCATAGGATGTTTGATGTATTATGCCCATAGTACTAAAAAATTCACCCATATTATGATTCATAAATTCAGTACCATTATCATAACTGACCACTTTAACTTTTTTTATTAAACTGAGTTAAAACCAATTTATAAAAACCAACAAACATTTCATAAACTTCATCCTTAGTTTTGAGCAAATACACCCAAACAGATCTGCTAAAATCATCAACAACAGACAAAAAATATCTAAAACCCTCCCTGGTAACAACTTTATAAAGACCTCAAACATCCAAATGTATTAATTCACCAAAAATAGTAGACTTGAGTTCACTTAAAAGAAAAGCTTCCCTGGTCTGTTGAGCCTTTTTGAAAACTTCATAGGGACCATTATAATCCACATTAAAGATATTCAAAGAATTTCTTAACAATTTTAAAACATGTTTAGTAGGGTGTCCAAGCCTATTATGTCAAACATCTTTAGAAAGATGACATACAAAATACTTACTATTATTACAAAGAAACAGGCTTATTATACTATTTATCAAACAAATACAACCCACCAGATTCATTACCGGTCCCCAGAAGAGTCTCCTTTTTCAAATCCTGAATATAGCAAGTAGTTTCATCAAAACCAACTCTTAATTTGATATCCTTAATCAACTTGTGAACATAAAGCAGACTAACACAATACTCGGGCACAACTAAGACATCACATAAAACCACATTATTATTAAGTTTAAGGTTTCCAACATGTGTAATCTTAGCCAAAGTCCCATTTGGATGACCCACGGTCAATTTAAGCTCAAAGATATTATTAGGAATCGAGAAAAGACTCGGTCACTTCTAATATTATATATTGTTGCTCGTAGTTAAACGTAAGCTAACCGGGCCAAGCCCATGGATAATGTAACCCATGGCTGGCCTACTAAGAAGTATATAAGCCCTCTCCAACCCATGGATAAAGTGTTGGTCATTTATATAAACACTTTCTCTTTCTAAGTTATTTGGTTTTTCTCTTTGCACATTGTCCAACCATCCTTTCTCTCTCTAGTTTCTTATATATCGTTTAAGGATTACTTATTTGTGAATATCATCAATTGGTATCAGTCGCCATGGGGTGATTGTATGAGTTTGTGTGTGTTTTAGTGATCAAAACCAAGTTTTTCTACACGTTTTTATTTATTTTGTACGTCCTTTTTCTTGAAAATAAAATTTTTATGTAAAAACCTTAAAGTTTGTGCTTTTAAGATAGTTCTAGCTTAGATATAGTTAGTTGTAAAAGTGGTTTGGATCATAAACGTGAAAAAGTGTGTCTTTTAAGTGATTTAAAAGTTGGTTTTCCGAAAAAATATGAAGATTGCGGTTTGTGTATGAAGCTTGTTGTTTGTGTATGAAGCTTGATGTTTGTGTATGACGCTTGCTATTTGTGTATGAAGCTTGATGTTTGTGTATGAAGCTTGTTGTTTGTGCATCTTGTTGTTTCTGCATCTTGCTGTTTGTGTAATATTTAGCAAGTTTTTCAGCTATTTGTGATATTTCTAAGAAACTAAACTCTATCCAAAATTTCAATTTCTTGCGGTTTGTGTTTGCGGATTGTGCACATATTCTTGCGGTTTGTGCATTACACAAATCTTGTAGTTTGTGACATACAGGGAAAACTTCTTCTGCGGTTTGTTACATTTCTAGGAAACTAAACTCTGTCCAAAAATTCCATTAGCCTGCGGTTTGTGCATCTTGCTGTTTGTGCATCTTGCTGTTTGTGTATCATGCTGTTTGTGACATCATGCTGTTTGTAACATCCTGCTGTTTGTGACATCTTGTTGTTTGTGACATCTTGATGTTTGTGACATCCTGCTGTTTGTGACACTAGATTTTGTGACAATTTGGACAACTAATTAATTTCAACAGTTTATCTTTGATTAGTAAAATCCCGTGAAGTATTAACTTATTTTCCCGGTTTAATCAAAATTAGTAAAATCGCATGAATTAACTAGGACTGAAATCACTTATTACAACATCACTTTAACATAATTCTCATCAATCATTGAATCGATCATATAATTTTAATCCACAATTCAAGTATTTCATGATGAGTTTATCACAAGAAGGAGAGACTTTATCCAGTCAATCAGTAAAAGAAAGCAGCTTGGTTTATGATACAAGTGATGTAAATGCAATACAAAACAAGATGCCCAAAGCAAAAGAGAGATGCATGTCATATTTTAGATCACTTCATTCACACCTTCAGGTTCTTTCAAATAAAGACCTAAAGGCACTCGTATAGAGCATGGATTCAAACAATCATTTATCTCACTCTTTGGTAAAGATGTTGAGACTTTCACAAGTACAATATTTCTCTACGTAGATCAACTCGAAAAATAACCAGACAAAGACAAATTCCAAGAAGATGATTCCATGGATTCCTTTTGGGTTCTCAACAGACAATGTCAGCAATTCATTTATTCGTAGTTTTCTTTAGACTATGACAATCAGATGACAAACAAGTCCTTCTCATAATATACTCGAATCGAGGCTAAAGATTTCAGAGATACACTACTCAAACGTATGAGTTCTGTTAAGAAGTCAATTGTTGAAAGAGCACGTCATGAAAGACAATATGACAGAAGGGTGAATGAAATTCAGATGCAGAGGCAAGAGGGAGAAGTTGATAGGGGTAAAGCATTGGATACTGATTTGGTTGTTACAGAAAGCAGGGGGACGGAATCCGAAAAGCATGATACAAACAGCAGATCTGAGAATGATACACATGTTGAGGATGCAGATATCAAACCCGTGAATTACAAAGTGCCAATGATTGAGGTACAAATGACTGCTGAACATAATGTACTTGCTAATGAACATCATCATACTGGGCAATCTAAACCCACTTATTCCACATATTTGTTGGAAAAGGTTGATAGAAATACCACTCCTGATTCAACAAATATGAGTAATAGGGGAGGAGAGATTTACCAGAATGCTAAAAAATGTCAAGTTACAAGTCCTTTGCTTAATCCATCACCTGAGAACATGACAACTGAATTTGCAAACCAATCTCTCAAGTCTGAAAATATTTCTCTCAAAAAGACCGTTGCTCAATTTCAAAAAGATTTTTCAAGAATTGAAGCACATTGTGTTAATCTGGAACTTAGATATCAAAATCAAGCTTTAAAATTCAGGCAACATGGTCAAATTTTAAATGAAACAAGTAATAAAGCCAAGATTAAAAAGGAAATTAAGGTACTTAAAACAATCAATATCGAATTGGAACATAGTGTGGCTAAATTACTTGCAGAGAATGAGAAGTTACATAAGGAAAATAAGCATTTAAAACAAACTTACAAAGATCTTTACGATTCTATCAAAAAGACACGAGTTCAGACAAATGACCATAATGACTCACTGATTGCTCAAATAAATAGTAAGACTATTGAAAATGCTGATTTAAAAGCTCAGATTCAGGCAAAGGTTTTTGCGAATGTAGCATTGAAAAATGAAAGGAAATAGCATGGACACTAAGTTTGCAAAACCGTCAATCTTAGGAAAACCGGTTTTACAACCACCCAGAAACCAATCAGTTGTTAGACAACCGAATGTGTTTAAATATGAATGACCTAACTTTTCAAAACCACGGTTTGCCTCCCAAGTTGATGTGAATAACGTTTTGGAAAAAGTAGTCACTCCTCATTATTTTCCTAAAGTTCGAGAATATGTTCTTGCAAAACCTGATCATGTAATTGCACCTGGCTCATCTAGGAATAATCAAGAAGAATCGTATGGTTCAAATGATATGGCTTATAATCACTATCTAGAGGAAGCTAGGAAAAAGTCACAAGAAAGAAATAGGAATTCAAAACCTAGTGTGATGCATACAACTAGTCTACAAAATACTACTAATGGTAGCAAAAAAAACCTAGGAGCAACAATCAAACATCTAGGAGTTTGCCTGTAACTAAGAGTAGTGGTGTAACGTCAAATAGTGTGCCACTAGTAGATCACTCTAGGAATCCTAGTTTATTTTTGGACTCCAAATAGTTTATTTGTTTGACTTGTCAGAAATGTGTCTTTAATGCAAATCATGATGCCTGTGTAACAAAACTCCTGAAAGAGGTGAACTCTCGCCTTAAGGTTCAATCACTTAAGACTAGAAATAGTAACAAACCTATATAACAAAAAAGTTATACTCAAACACCTGTACGGCAGATCTTGATAGGACATAGGTTTTCTCCCAAGAAGTCTTTCGCTGTGTATGAGAAAACATCTCCTGGATCCTGTCTTAGGTGGAAACCTACGGGTAGAATTTTCAACACTGTTGGTCTTAGGTGGGTTCCAACTGGAAAGATATTCACCTCTAGCATAACTAAGGTTGACAATGAACCCCCAAATGCTTCAAATGAAGATATCACTAACCCATATGAATGCGAACAAACTCTTAATGTTAGTGCATGTACTCTTAACTTAAGTATAGGTACATCTTTCAATCCTAAAAAGGAAAGACTCAGAGTTTGTTTGCTGAAAAAAGTGATATACCAAAACATTCCTACTCTAACATCGTATGTCCTACCAATAAAGAACAACTAGGAAATATTGTTTCAACCAATGTTTGTTGAGTACTTTAATCCTCCACCTTGTCATGCAATCATTGCTTCAAAACCTATTATTTCAACCGATACACCTTCCTTAACTACAAGCGATCAAGATGCACCATCTACAAGTACCTCACAAACAACTCAAGAAACATCGTCACCAGTTAT
>BQNB010027238.1:0-14598 GCA_026074375.1 Tanacetum coccineum | reverse complement strand
GTTGTAAACCCTAGTACTAGACGGAGTACTCGTATTATTTAATATTGAAGCTTTTTGGTTATATCATTGTTCATTTAAGTTTATTGTTTCATTGATATTTTTTCTAAGTATTAAAGAGTAGATTCCGCACACTCTTTAGTATTCACAAAGTTTATATCATTGTTGTTTTGGATTTATCCAAAGTAACATAATCTTTACAAGATAAAGAATAGATCTTGAGTTGGGATCAACAAGTGGTATCAGGAGTTGAAGAAGAAGGTATAGATTATGTTGACAAAATATAATGCCTAAAAACATTATTAATATCTTTCACATCTTTACGTTTTGATAATCACAAAATATAAAAACGTTCAATGTAAAATTAAACGTAAACAAGTAATTAGTAGTAAATTTTTATTTCAATAATTATATCACTTAAAGGTATGAATAAATAAATACTTAATGCATTTTATGATCAAAGGAAATTTTTTATTCAACCTCAAACTTTTATAAAATGTTGTAAATATTTTTATAAACATTACAAAACATTTTCTACCATTAAAAGAAATGTTTTATTCAAAATAAAATTTGAAATAAATTTTCAGGACCTAAACGGCTAGAAAATTCCAGAAAATCCACCCACTACACAAAAGACAAAATGGGGAGGCCCTTAGTCTAGGGCATTCCCCTAATACATGGGTGGCCCCCTTAGATTTAAGGGGACCATCCCACCTATTTAAGCTGGACCTCCCATAGGTAGACGTTTCACACAGATTGTCCTATATTATACTAGACTTTTCCCTATTTTCTCACATTTTGCATCATTTCTTTTCCCCCAATAAACAGCCACATATCCTCTCTAAATCATTTGTATCATTTAATCAGAAAGCTTTGTTTAAGTGATCAAAGATCAATCTCCTTAAGGCAAGAGAAAAAATATTTCTGTATAATCAAGTTGAAGAAGTATTGCACATTTGTGTGTTGTTGCAAATATTATTGCATTCATATATAACTTGTAATCTTTTGTAAATCTTGTAGAGTTGTGTTAGTAGCTAGATCTTGGTGATCTTTGTATGTATAGTTTGATCGTGGTGACTTACCATTTGTGCTAGATAGTTATGATATAAGTATTGTTGTGAAGAAGTCTTGAAGTTGTGAAGAAGTCATGAAGTTGTGAAGCTTGTGACGTCATGAACAAGTGTGAAGTTGGTGTGTGATAGATTAGTTCTAGCTAAGATATAACTCGAAATTTAGCTTTGTGTACGTAAATTCGGTGTAAGCAACGTTGTGTACGGTTTTCTCCTCCATAAGGAGCTTGTTGACATAGTGAAGAAAACACTCGAGTTAGTGTGCTCGGGATAGTGGAGTAGGGCGATGAGGTGGTATTCGTTGCCGAACCACTAACAATCCTCGAGTTGTGGTTTGATTGTTCTTACTTCTTATCTCTTGTTTGCATTACTTTTATCATACTATCTTTATTAATGTTTAGTTATGGTAAATTCGTTTATATTTTGCATAGTTATTGAATTCACATAAAGTCAAATCTAAAATATTATTTACAAACACTGTAAAACCTTAAATTAAAAAGCGGTAAACTATTCAACCCCCCTTCTAGTTTTCCACAATTGTTAATAAGAGCACGCTAAAGAGATTTTTAAAATAACACTTTGTATTTTAAAACTTGAATCGATTTATGGAATCGGAAAAATATTTAGAAGGGCTTTCTATTCAAAATACCACCACTATTTGAATGTGTTGAATTTATTTATTGAAAAATAGATTTGAAACTTTGTGATCAAAATATCTAGATCTTTGGCATGTTATTACGATGTATTTTCCTCCTATTCAAAATAATTCAAACTAAAAAAGGATGAAGTTGTACCTTTCATAAAACAAAATGATGATTCTTAAAAAGAAATTTCTAAAATATGAAGCTAAAAATGGTTAATTATATAATACTTTGCCACTAAAAGAATACGAAAGAATTTTTATGTGCAAACCGCAAAAGAAAAATTTTGGGATACTTTGTTAACTTACTCATCAAAGGTAATAATCAGTCAGAGCTAACAAAATAGATTTCTTGTTCAACAATAATGAACAATTATGTTTCCCGAAGAGGAATCAAATAGATAATGCCTTTGTTAAAATTTAACACTATTATTTATAGTCTAAAAAGCACTTGATGAAGTTTTTCTAGCAAGAATTGTGTTAGGAAGTTTGCTTTAGGGATATTAAATTCCAAAATGGCAAGCAAAAGTCACGGCGATTAAAGAATCAAAGTAATCTAACAACTTACTAAATTGACGAACTTATTGAAACTTGAAGTTATGAAGATAATAAAGAAAGATTTTCAAATGGTCAAAGCATGAAGAAACAAAGTAAGATCTCTTGCATTAAAGGTGAAAAAGGATAAGTGGGTAAAGATAGCTCAAGCTCCGATAGTGACGACGAAAGGAGTATTGCTATAGGTAAAAAAGAATTCAAGAATTCTTCAAGAGACGTGGAGTAGGATTTGTAAGATAACCACGAGGCGATAGAAAAACATTCCAAAGGAAGTAGGAAATGATGGTTATGGTAAAAGTGAAGGAAAATGTTTTAGAATGTGGTGATCCAATCACCTCATTGTTGAATGTTCAAAGCGCAAGAACAACGATTCAAAGAGCATTTTATTGGAGGAGCATGGAACGATAATGGGAGAGATGAAATGGAAGACTAAAGATGAACTTGTCTTGTAGCTCAAGCGCCCCAATGAAACATGTTGGATAAACTTGGAAACCCGATTGAGTTGGATTAAAGATAGTAGATGGCTCAAAACGCATGACCGGTAATCAAAAAGTTGTTTTCTTCATACAAGCATACAACGGAGGAAAAGGAGAATATATGTAATGAAACTAGGAAAAAACCGAGAAGACAAAATAGGCCTTGCAACATTGAGACGAAAAACTCCCACACTATAGCATAGGAGGAATAGGTTACGTAATATGCAATTTAATTCAATCATTTGCATCTAAAGAATAGTTAGAAACTACCCAAACTAAATACGACCGACATTTTTGTGATGCTAGCCAAAATTGGAAACAAGCTTTCATGCAATGTAAAAGGCTAAAATTATAGTTTCAACAACTAGATTTTAGAATACCTTTCACATGGATTTGTTTGGCCCCTTCGCCATACGATGTTATGGATGGAATCGTTATACCTTAGTAATCGAGATGACTATTCTCGATTCACATGGACTAGATTTTTTAGCAAATAAAATCGAGGCCTTCAAAAAATTCAAAATATGTTGCAAAATGATCAAACCAATTAGGATGTTCCATTATAATCAATTTGATGATCATGGCCGGAATTTGATAATCGAGTACAATTTCGGAAACTATTATGATTTAAATAGAATATCTCACAAAATTTAATTTTTCCGCTCCTCGTACTCCACAATCAAATGGGGTAGTAGAAAGAAAAAATCGCACTCTACAAGAAATGAGTAGAACCATGTTAAACGAACAATCCATTCCTCAAAAATTTTGGTGTAATGCGGTCGATACATCAACCTATATAATTAATAGAGTTTCCATTAGACGTATTTTAGGAAAAACTCCATACGAGTTGTTAAGAGGTAGGAAACCAAACCTTAACTATTTTAGAGTATTCGGAAGTAAATGCTTTGTTCTTAATACAAAGGATTACCTCACCAAGTTCGACCCTAAGTCATACGAAGGTGTTTTCCTAGGATATTCGCAAAATAGTAAAGCTTACATAATACTTAACAAACAAACAATGAAAGTTGAAGAGTCGTTGAATGTAACTTTCGATGAAACTCCTCCCCCGCCTAAAACATCACCATTGGAAGATGATGAGTTAGTCGAAGAAGAAGCTATTGAGGTTAGTAAAACAAAACCCATAGGCAATGATCTTGAAGACATCTCATTAGAAAATAATCAAATTGTAAATATTAAAGAATCTAAAACTCATCCCCTAGAAAACGTTATTGGTAATCTAAATCAAAGAACTCTTAGGTCGCAAGCTCAAGACAAAAGCAATTTCTTTTGCTTTATTTCAACAATAGAACCTAAAAATATAAATGAGGCATTAAAAGATAAAAATTGGGTAATGGCCATGCAAGAGGAACTAAACCAATTTAAAACAAATGATGTTTGGGAACTAGTCCCAAATCCCATGGATATGACCATCATAGGAACAAAATAGGTATATAGAAATAAACTCGATGAAAATGGTGTCGTAACTAGAAACAAAGCTAGGTTAGTCGCCCAAGGTTATAATCAACAAGAAGGAATTGATTATGACGAAACATATGCACCCGTAGCTAGACTAGAGTCCATAAGAATACTTTTAGCTTATGCTTGCGCACTAGACTTTAAGTTATACCAAATGGATATGAAGAGTGCATTCCTTAACGGTTTTATCAATGAGGAGGTTTACGTGGCACAACCTCCGGGATTCATTGACTTTGCAAAACCTAATTATGTCTATAGACTTAAGAAAGCTCTTTATGGTCTAAAACAAGCCCCAAAAGCTTGGAAGGTATGATCGATTAAAAGCCTTTCTTAATAAACACGATTAATCTATGGGAATGGTAGATAAACACACTCATCACTAAAAAAAAGACTTCCACCCTCATAATAGTCCAAATATATGATGATGACCATTAATTCGGATAAACTTTTGTCAGAAATGTGTGATGACTTTGGCAAGATCAGCATGAAGAGTTTTAAAATGGAGTATGATGAGTGGAACAAATTTTTTTCTTAGTGATTAATAAACACAATTAGAATGATGGAATATTATTTAATCAAAAGAAAATAAATTAAGGAAATGCTTAAGAAATTTAGACTAGAACAAATTAAGCCAGATAAAAACCTCTATGTCATAAACTACGAACCAAACTCACGAAGACGAAGAAGGTTAGTCCAAGATATAACCAAATAGAGAGCATGATATGTCGTTTTATTATACTTAACGGCAAGTAGGCCCGATATCATGTTTAGTGTTTGCCTTTGTGCACGCTTCTAAGAGGATCCCAAAACCTCTCACCTTGAAGCGGTTAAACGTATCTTCTGATACGTTAAAGGCACTACGCACTTAGGATTATGGTATCCTAAGGGGTCCGACATAGAAACCATAGTATATGCGGACTCTGATCATGCGGGAGATTATGTGGACCGAAAAAGCACTAGTGGTATTTGCACGTTTATGGGATGTTGTTTAACATCTTGGTTTTCGAAGAAGCAAACCGCTCTTGCTATTTCCACTACCGAAGCCGAATATGTAAGCGCCGGAAAGGCATGTCAACAAGCACTATGGATGAAACAAGCTCTCGTAGATTATGGCATTAGGTTAGATGACATTCCTATAATGTGTGATAACAAAGGGGCTATAGACTTAAGTAAAAATCCCGTACAACACTCTCGTACAAAACACATTGAGATTCGTCACCATTTCCTTCGTGACAATGTTCAAAAAGGGAATATTTCCATAGAAAAGGTTTCATCGGAAGATAACATTGCCGATATTCTAACTAAACCCCTTAAACGTGAGCCTTTTAATTACTTACGTCTAGGTCTAGGAATGATGGAACAAATTGATTAAGTACTTATTAAGTATTTTCATCCCTATAAATGTTAATAAGAACTTAAAAGTGAACATGAACAATGAACTACAATCAAAACTGAAATGCCAAAATCGAAAAATTAGGAAAAATAATTCACCAGATGGGCGGCCCCCTTAATTATTAACGGGCGGTCCCTTTAATGATAAGGGTTTTAAGGGGACCGGCCATCTGACAGTTTGTAAAAAGTTTTTATTTTCCTTCTGAGTCTAGGATTCTATTTTGCACAAAATCAATGATTGGAAATTTTTTTAAAAAGATAACCTTTATACAAAATTACGTATTAGTAATCTCGGTTTTGCCAAGGTTTACGCTTCTCAATTTAATATATGTATATACAAGTCCCAATCTATTTTCCCAAAATCCTTCTCACGACTAGGATTACATGAAAAATCTATTTTCATACATTGTTGATATATGCTAAAAACATTTTTTTGTCATGCATAATGATCTCACACTTGTTGTCAAAATATATAATCTAATATATATTTTTCGACACTTTTGATTGAGCAAAATTATATCAAGGAGCACTTGAATTATTTCATAGGTTTTTTTATCTTAGAGTCGAAATAATAGCTACTCTACATTTGTCGCATATAGGCACACAATAGGTTTATAAATAAAAACACAAGTTGATGACGTTGGTCGGGTGCAAGTTTTACATTTATAATCGAGACTAATGAAATTACCAACAATACATACGCGCAAGTATACTCATTCAATCATAGTAAAGTCGGGTAAGTCAAGTTCGTTCCATGGGACTTGGTTTAAACCAATACTAGGTAGCAAGATAGACACTAAGGTTGTCATGGCCATTAGCGTCACAAAATCAAGGTAATTACTTAAGCAAATTTGTTCGTATAATAAAAAGGAATGCGCCTTACAGATATATAAACAGGATACCCAAAAAAGCAGGGGTCCTTGTCTTTGAACTTATCTCTGTCACTCTTTACGCAAGGGTGGGGGGGTGGGGGGGGGGCTCGTACTCCCTGCTTATGAAGAATTGACAGGGGGCATCTCTTTAGTTGAACGAGTTGTAAACGTTTCTCTATTCTTACGTACTTTGTATGAAATTAAAGCATTCCGGGAAACAAGGAATAAAGAGTCTAGGCCTTCCTTCTCATTGTAAGTAGGCTTTGTTTGCAAGAGCAAAACAGATGCCGCTTCAACGATGCAATCAGACCCCCTAGATGAGTAACAATAGAAGCCAACCAATACAGGTAGCCAAGATAGACACTAAAGGTTATCACGGCCCATTAGCATCACAAAATTTAATAGGTAATTACATAAGCAAATTTGTTCCATTTTTTAAGGTTATCACTTATGCTAGACAATCTAAGTTCATATGATAATCCATTTTTGATTACTTGGGTAAACAAGTGTATATGATTCACAAAACCAATTTGTAATATGAATCTTACTACCGTGGTAAATACTTCACAAAGCATATTTATGCATGACCTAATGACGAACACGCTTTCCGCCCAATGAACATCAATCAACCCCAAGCCAACTTATAAGTGTTTGTTGCCTAGACAAATAATGTTCCTAAGTGATTCAATAACAGCCTTTCTCCGAGCCTATACCTTTGAATTCAAGAGCCCTGTTTTGTTCATCTTTTTTTAATTATGTGGAAAATGGTAGATGTCAATTACCAAACCCCTTTTTAGTTAGTATACTACAACAGAGCACATGCCTACGCCACTATCACCCCTTTGACCTATGATTCCATGGGTAATCTACCACAAATCATAGAAAGAACTCCAAGATATGAAATAAACCACATGTTCACAAAAATCATCAATCATACAACAATTGAAACCTTTTACCTAATCAATTCATTCCACACATAAGTATTAAGAGTCTACTCCAAATAATCAATTCACTTCAACAAATTCCAACATTCAAATGATAACTTAAGAACACAAATCTCAGAAATATTTTGTAAAGATTAAATACCTACAAAGATTTCTATAGGTTTGGTGATGTATAGCATCGCCAATGCCTCCAATCGCCGTAATCCACGTAACGTCCAATAGTGCGACTTTCTTCCTCTCATATTCGTCCTTACACTCCTTCTGGGTTTGTAGAGATATTTCACAGCTTTTGGGTTGAATAAAGGAAGGTGGAAATTACCAATTAAGGGTTAAGTGGTTTCTTGTGTTATATTTTAAGGTGTAAAACCACCACAACCTATATATAATCCCTTTCCCAAACCGACTTAGGGAGTTAATGTAATCCCTCACCGTTGATAATACAAGTAAAATAAGTTAGCTATGGTATCGATAACCTAGGCATAATGGCGCATTAATTATCGCTCATAATTGTAAAAATATAACTAGCATCGTGGTCCTATCCTGGGCGGCAAAGCCTTTGCGCCAGGCGGGCAATCCAGTCCGATCCCTTTTAAACCCCGTGCGGCAAATGCCTCCTGCGGCGGCCGAGTGCTCCGTCGCAACGTTGATCTTCACTTTTCCCTTGTTTTCCGGTCTTTTCCGATCAACTTTTTAGTCCTTTGAGGTGGGTCCAATCCCAAACCACATGTTTAGACCAAAAGGTTTATTATTTTACAGTTCTAGATAAGGTCTCAAATCAAATATCGAATTAGCACTAATTTCTTAGGCTTCTTTTACATCACTTCCGCGTCTTTTTGTGGCTAGCTGCAACACAAGAAACAACGCATTTTGGACAACATTCAGGGGTAAAACATATTATTGTTACAAAGTAGCACTATAAAACCAAAATAACGCATAATCCCGAAAACAACCAAATCTAGGCATTATTCAAACTTCCCCTTCCCCCACACTTTATAGTTCCACTCGCCCTCGAGAAGTTCATTATCTTTTAAATTAAAAAGTTACTTCAAAATTAGTAACAACAACAACTCCGAAAGATAACGATGAGAACCATGTAATTATCAAAAGGAATTTTTTTATTCACTATTTTGTTTTGTAACTACAGCTAGCGTTAAATATCACAAACCCCTATTTATTACTCTTTGATAAACTACACGTATCACGTCTTAAGCACATTGGTTTAATCGATACTTAACTCCAAAATTTACCTTAACCATCCTTTTTATCAACCCTAATTTATAGCTTCATTGGCTATTTATTCACTTTATCCTCTTCTTTCTCTTTTTTTTTATTTAACGATCAACCTTCGATCGACTACTACATAGTCAGTTAACTAGTAATTTCCGGACTAAACTACTAGTTATAATAAAACTATTATAAATATATATATATATTATATAAAATTTCAAAATTGTTTACTATTACCTTTATCAATTCAATTAGCTTTCATGCTCATTTTTTTTTTGGGCATGTGTTTGCAGAAACAAAATTAAAAAATCGAACCAATTTTCTTTCTTTTTCCTAATACAGTTCCCTCCACCCCACACTTAAGTTTTGTCATTGTCCTCAATGTGGAGTAAACGAACATCCAATGTAAAGGGAACTAAAAACGTTAGGAACAATCGATACTACCCGATTTGGTGATGCAATCTTCATACGTTGTTTTCGATATGCGAATCAAGTTACTTCCCATCCAAACTTGGGTATAGATACACCAACCATATACGTCAACACATGTCAAACACCTGCAAATACTTCAAATAACCACATTCCTAAAATAAACATGAATAAATAAAATCCTCCTAAATAATCAACACCACAAAACTAGTTTAACACACATAAGTTTAAATTTCCTACATACGAATTAAATTATCCAACTTGAATTTAAACAAAGTTTTTAAGACTATTTTCCAAGCAATCATTCATCTATATCGATGCAACATTAAGTTATCTCTTCCAAAACCCCTCTATAAACCTCCAACTCTCTGCCTATCCCGAAGAACTACCGCCGTCCACAATCGGCAATGACACTCATGAAGTAATCATCACTCCCTAAATAATAGCTTCCTTCATGGTTGCGGGTATGGTGGAACGTTTGTGTCTTCCTAAGTTGGCGTATTAAAGTTACCATGGTTCCGTCGCCAAAATGATTGAGAATGGTGGCATGGAAATGTTTGAGCATATAATTATAAACCGAAATCAACATAGAGTCTCTTACACGTCCAAACATTCTCCCTCGCTCAATCTCTCACTCAAAACTCTCCGCGTTTGCAACTCCCCAAACTCGTGATTTAATCCTCCATGCTCTTGCCTCGGCTCTCTGCTCCCCTTGCTTTCTGCTTCCTTTTTCAACTTGAGTTGGCATTTTAGTTTCCTTCTTCAAGCATGTATTCTCCATATCCAACTCATCTACCAACATCTTCGATGTCTAATAATCACATTCGATTAGATCTGAACACTTCTTGATCTCTTCATCCACACAATAGCCAAAAAACAAGAAATTTTATTCACATAATGACCTGCATAAATGACACTATTCTCCTTAGTTCCCGATGCGTGCTTGTACAGATGATCTGCAATGATCCAAGCTAAATTCACTCCACGCGACTCCTCTAGAGTGCTCATCGTCCACAAATCTCGCTTTTGGCATCTCTCCCTACTAGCTACCCTATGCACCAAAGATCCCACAATAACTTTGTGCACAATCCACATTAGTGGTTCTTTCACAAGCACTTCCTTGTGGTTAGTCAATGTTGGCTTACCAACTTTAGTCCAATAATCCTTATGATCAAAGTGCTTATCATCAACCTCTAGCTTACCAAAATATACTTCAAATAAACGATGCTCTACCTCTTCCTCTGTAAACAAACCAAGCACAACCACAAACTTGGGAAGTGTAAGTATATGCTCATGCCCACATAATCGAAACCATATACACTTCTCCTTCATCAAATTGTTTCTATCCACATCTTTATCAAAATATAATATTGAAAAGAATTCCAACACCCATTCAAGATAAATTTATTATCAATCGAAAGTGCTCTTTCCCACGAGTAATCAACAAATACATCTCCATCTCCTTCGTAGATGTACTTTAATTTCATCATTTCCCTCAAGGTATCCTCGAAACCATAACCATCAAACAAATACCAGTTAGCAACCCTTGGTACTCCAAAGCTCCTTTCCTGTAATTTTGACAACTTATCACAGTAAGCATGCCTCTCTACGAAAGGCAAATCCCTCCACTTTAGGTTAGCATTCGACACAGGTTGCATTGAATAGGTGATTTTGTTCCTTTTATTCCTTTTCTTGTACTCCGCAATGAGTGGATTTGGTAACGTATCCTTGCGACTTTTCTACAAAATTAGAAAATATAAGTCCTAACAATCATTTATAAACTGATAAAACCAAGTATATGAACTTTGCACATGCCGTTCAAATTTGAACAAAAACTAGGACAGAACCCCCCTAGTCGCCCGGCACAGTCTGTCTGTCGTCCGGCTAGGGCTTCGTTCATACTCTCTACCGTCCGGTAGAGTCCTCAACCGCCCGGCTGGGCATTCGTCTCAAGCCGTCTTGGATCCTCTAACGTCTTCTGGGTGTTTACTTCTCCTCATACTCTTCCTAATGCTCTTATTGGCGTCCTAAAAACTTTTCAAAACTCTTCTTCAACCTTAAACTTTTTTTCCATTTTTTCTAAATTCACCAAATTTTCTAACCTCAATCAAAATCTTAATGGGTGATCCATACAATCAATCTAGCATTATAGAACCTCTGAGATTAATCATACATCACAATTAAGCAATTGCATTCAACAAATTCGAATGAAAAATTTGACTTCAAAATTTTTAGATTTTCAATCATGAACCATTCGATCCACACTTGACCAAACCATGTAATTCTTTCTGGGATTTAATCTCCTATCATATACCCACTTAATTCTAAAACCAATTAGCCTAATTCGCAACGAATCAAAATCCCCTAATTTAGAACCCTAAATTACGAACATGAATTCTATATGCGAAAAAGGAAAATTAAAACAATTACATACCTTCTTTGGTGCTATAGATGATCAACAATCAACTCTCTTGCTTGCAATTAGATTAAAATTCGAATTGGATGATCCAAGATAGTAGTGTGTGTATTTGTGTGTGTTTTTTTGAGTTTTTGGGTTTTGGGGGTTTTTGTCTAGCCGGATGGCTTTGTATTTTGCCGTGCGGCTTGACCAAAATGGTGTATTTTTACCTTAAATTTTTTACCCCGACACAAGGTTAATGCTTTTCCTTTGGTTGAAACAACTCGCCTTTGAGTTTTTTTTTGCCAAACACACCTCCATATCTTGACATCAATAATTTCACAAGTAAATTAAACATGATAATAATAATCTAAATTTCCCAAACTTAAACCAAACGCGAACCAAATCGTCTAGACCAATTATAACCAAACCGAAATAAAAACCAAACCAAAAGTAAAAGTTTCTTAAAAGATGCATAAACGGAAATAGAAAGCAAACATCCTTAACACTATAATTCGTGCTTTATTCTTCCACACTTCATCTTTATCTTTTCTTCAATTTTCCTTAGTCAAGAAAATGACTAAACCTCAAAATATCATCGGTTTTGAACTTTCCAGATAGCTTCCTTGTAGTGGTCTTGGACTTAAATGCTCGATTAAACTTCCTTCCACTAGGCGTAATGGTATGTGCTTAATTACACATATCATTTACCTAGGAAAACGTGCTTGAAAGACTAAAAACATACCAAGAATACATTGTATTTGTGTGTTTTGCATTTGTATTGTGCAGGTAATGGATGTCTAAGAAAAGGACAAAAACCATGTCAAAATAGACAAAACCGAGCACGAGAATGATGAGAGCGTAAAAAGTCAAGTCAACCAGTCAAAAAGTTAAAGTCCAAGTCAAAGTCATCCAAAAAGTCAACTGAAAAAGTCAAAGTCAACAACGAAGCCGATATCGAAAAAATATTTAATGGGCCAACCCGCACCCATCTAATGGGTCAGGTCAGCCCATTAAATACATTAGAGAACATAGGCTAAAAGGCCTTTAGCAAAAAAGAAAAAAAACCCATAACCAATTTAGGCCCAATCATAAATCTGGCCCAATCCCTTTAACAAAACCAAAATAGCCCAAGAAGCCCAATACCTTAACACATCTTAACGAGCCTTTACAAGGCTGTTAAGTCTTTTACACCGTTAATCCTCCAAAGGACCATCCTAGAGATACCAATACACAAAACCAAGGACCATAACTGCCAATTCCCCTATAACTTTCAAACTGAAACCCAAAACAGAGTGTAACCATCATACACACAAACCTAAATCCTTTTTCCCGCCATTTTTACTATTCATCATCCCTGTCCCCACCACCCCTACAACCAAACGACAAAACAAAGTCACATCCCCCCTCCCCTTAACCCCACTGCCATGTTGGCAATCCTAAATCACCCCATTCGTCAAGAAATGAAGACAAAAATTGATGGTTGAGATTGAAGGGATTGGGCACCAAGAAAGATTAATGGCTATGATGATGATTTTGAGTTCCTCACACAACAAAAACACCTTTGGTTTTATCACACAAAAGAAACACAATGGGAAGAAGACAAGAAGATAAAGACCAAGTCCAAGAATTCTAGTTCAGCTATAAATAGGACCCCTTTGTAAGCCAAAAGGCATCTAGTTCTTAGTTTTCAGCTTATATTAGTTTAGTATAGCTTGTTTTTAAAATTAAAGTCTTGTACTCTCTTTTTTAGAATTAATGAAATTTAAAATTTTCTAGCTTAATCTGTTTTTCAAGTGCTTGTTCCATAGTTGTTAAAAGGTTTTTGCAAAGCTTTTATAAGCTCTTATTACTCTCACTTAAGCTGTTACTTGTTCACTATAAGCTTTTCAATAGCTTATAGTGATTAAAGTCTCTAAAAATCACAAAAAATTATCAAACTGTCAATTTCATGGAGCATGGTAAATTGTGGATGGCCATGGGTTTAGAGCTTCATGGGAAGCATATAGGATGTGTTTGAGCTTATCTTTTCAGCCTGCATAAGCTTTGGACCTTTGTAAGCTTCATTCTCTATTTTTTTACTCAAACTGCTTATTTGCTTATTTCTGACTTATTGTGCTTATTGTCTGTTTGTATCTGGTTATATTAGCTTATTAATGATGTCTAGTGCTAAAAATGCTTAGTTTGTAGTTTAAAATTTATTTGTGCAAGTTTTTCTTAAAATCTGTCAAATGTCAAAATCAGCATTGTAGCATAATATGTTTTTGCTTATTTGAGTGCTTAATTCTTGCTGAAATATGCTTACTACTGTTGTTAGAACTTGTTAGATATCTGATCTTTACAATTTGTGGCTTAAATCAAGTAAAAAAATGTTGAAATCAATTTTAAAGGGGTGTTTGGTTTAAAATTTTGTTTGGGTCACTTAGCCAACTTTGGCAAGCTTTCTTTAAGTCAAATTAATCTGTTCTTGAGGGTTTTAAAGTTTAAAAGCTTGTTTTAAGGTTTTGTCTAAAAGGTGTTTAAAACTGTGGGTTCAAAAATAGTTTTATATAGCTTATTTGATTAAGACTTTTTAAACAGCTTTGAAGTGTTGTTATTAGTGTCAAAATGCAGTAGTATAAGTGTCTGTTAGTTTACTTTTGTTTTGTCAAAATTTTGTTAAATGTCTTTTAAGTTAAAAACAGTTTTTTCAATTTCAAATTTAGGTTAGTTGAAGTTGTTTTTAGAGTTTGAAATTGAGAGCATAAGCTCATAGTGCTATAAGCTCAATCTGTTTGAGCTTGGTTTGGATTTTAAAGCTCATTTACAGCTTAAAATTAAGTCTGCAAATAGCCATTTTGTCTTTTCAAAAAAGTTGAAAAACTCAGCATACATTGGGCCAAACGACCATTTTCCATAAGATTTTTCATGGCTTATTTAATTTCAAATTCTTTTTTCTCTGCTGATTATTGTAGCTTATAGGATAAGCTTTAAGAGCATATAAGTCTCTAAGCCATAAGGATCCTTTTTCTAGCTTAAAAATAAGCTAGAAAAGTGTCACTAGGGCTGTTTGGCTAACTGTTTTGGCCAAAGTGCTTATTGGCTTTTTAAAGTTTTCCTGCTCATTTTCCTTTGCTTATTTT